>JASDQU010010517.1:416198-441637 GCA_032191745.1 Picea mariana | reverse complement strand
CCCCCTCTAAGTGTGGTAGGTGTGTCCAACAAATACATCAATGATCCAATTAGTTGTCGATATAGAGATGGATCTACTGGATCAGAATCTGGGACTTTCACTTTTCTCAATCCGCATTCATAGGGGTGTCCATGGACTTATAGTCCATCATCCCAAACTTCTGAAGGATTTTTATTGCGTACTTTCCTTGTCCAAGGAATACTTCACCACGCTTCTGCGATACTTCTAGTCCCAAGTAATAATGCATGAGACCTAGATCTTTCATATCAAATTCAGAAGCTAATTCCTTCTTACACTAGATGATTAGAGATTCTTCACCTGTTATGAATAGATCATCAACATATAATAGTAGTATCACAGGTGCGTTATCCACGACTTTGTAGTAAAGGTTTGGATCTGCATGACTTTTGGAGAAACCGAGTCTTGTTAGATAGTTGTCCATTCTGGTGTACCAAGCCCTTGGAGCTTACTTGAGTCCATATAGAGCTTTCTTCAATCTGCAAACGTGAGTGTCTCTGGAATGTACCTCGAATCCTTGGGGTTGTTCAATATACACTTCTTCTTCAATAGCTCCATTGAGGAAGATTGTCTTTACATCCATCTTGTGTAGATTCCATCCCATGGAAGCGGTAAGAGATATGATAGCTCTGATGGAGGTATACCTTTCCACCGGAACAAAGGTTTCATCATAGTCTTCTCCCTCCTTCTGGGATAACCCTCTAGCCACGAATCTTACCTTATATTTATCCATGCTTCCGTCTACTGCATGTTTGATCTTGTATACCCATTTAGAGGTTACCATTGATTTCTCTTTAGGTCTGGGTACAATTTCCCATACTTCATTTTTCCTAATGGACTGATGTTCTTCTATCATAGCTTCTTTCCATTGTCCATTTTTAACTTCTTCTTCGAATGTAGTAGGTTCTTCATCTAGAAGCTTTGTCATGTATGCTGCATAACTTGAGAATCTTTTCGGTCTTTTACTCTTCCTGGATGTTCCTTTTGGAACCTTGATTCTTTCTGTGTCTTGTAATGTGGCTTCAAGCCAAGCTGGTTGTTTCTTGTTCTTTGGTATATTATCTGGATCAATGTTCTCACATGGTTCCATAGGATGATCAGGTTGATCCTTTTTGTTATTTTCTCTTTCTGTGTTTTCTTCACTTGGTTCTTCAATTTCTTCTTCTTCTATAGTTTCTTCAATAGATTTTATGAAGGCCATCCTTTCATTGAATGTTACGTCTCTGCTTACTTCTATCTTGTGTTGTTCTGGAATATATATTCTGTAGGCTTTGGATGAATCACTATATCCCACGAATATCCCCTTCTTTCCTGAGGGTTCTAGTTTATTTCTTTTATCTTTGGGAATATGAGAGTAAACTTGACATCCAAATATTCTTAAGTTTTCTATGTTAGGTTTCTTACCTGAGAATTATTCTTCTTGTGTCATGTCCTTCAATATGTGATGAGGGCTTCTGTTCTATACATATATTGCCGCCATTGCTACTTCTCCCCATAGAAACATGGATAGATCTTGATCGTTCAATAGGGCTTTTACTGTTTCTTCGATAGATCTGTTCTTTCTTTCTGCTACACCGTTTTGTTGAGGATTATGAGGAACAGTCAGCTCCCTCCTAATCCCTACTGATTTGTAGAATGCAACGAACTCCTTCGAGGTGTATTCTCCTCCATTATCTGTTCCTAATGTCTTGGTCTTCTTGTTCGTAAGGTTTTCTATTTCTGCCTTGAATTCTTGGAACTTGTTGAATACTTCTTCTTTTGATTTCAATAGGTACAACCACGTCTTTCTTGAATAGTCATCTATGAAGGTTACGTAGTAGAGAGATCCTCCTAAATATCTGAATGGCATTGGACCACAAACATCTGAGTGTATTAGATCTAGGGTTTCCTTATATTTGTTGTTGCTTCTTGGGAATGGTTTCTTGATATTCTTCCCAAGGACACATCCCTTGCAAATTCCTTCGTGTGTAGTATTCCTTCAACCATGAGCATACCTTCTATGCCAAATTTCATTAGGGTTGACTTCGTCATGTACTTGATCTTCTTCATTTCGTTCTAGTAGTCTATATAGATTTCCTTCACATATTCCATTAACCCTAGCATCTTCTATGCTGGAATTATTATGCCATGATAACACCTTTCCATCCATGAAGGCTATTCGGTTTCCTTTGTCTTCTAAACATGATATTGATACAAGATTCTTTTCTAAACTAGGTACATATAAAACATTGCTTAAGTGAACATGATTACCTGATTCCAACTTGACAGAGGCTTGTCCAAATCCTTCAACGGGGTAAGTGCTTTTGTCTCCAAGCTCCACTTTGTATGATGTCTTTCTCTCATTTAGATTTGAGAGTCTAGCTTGATCTCCCGTCATGTGCCTAGAAGCTCCACTATCGATTATCCACATATTGTCTTCAATTGTCTTGGTAAGTGCTAAGTAGTGTAAGAGATTGATTGTTTCACACATGTCTTCAGTTGACTGGTAACTGGTCATGCCTTGATCTAAAACTTCAACTTCATCATTTATGTCTTCTGAGGGAGCCAAGAGGTGCATTGAGTTAGGGCGCATCTGAATATCTTCTCTTTGAGTGAGATGCTCCATCATAAGGTGTCGGATCGGAGAATTAGGGTTTCTGCAACTGCTTCTTCTAGTAACCCTAGCTGCAGTGCTTTAGAAGCTGCTCCTGCTAATAAACCTAGCGGCAGTTCCTCAACGAGCTCAATATCTAGAGGTTATGTTTCCTTCCAGCATTTTAGGCTGACTGAAGGGGTGTGGGCCCATAACCTGTTAGAATATAGAAGATTGTGCTTGTTTTACCATTGACGATACCCTTGTCACCCAACCACTGGCTGAAGCCACCCTCCGAGCACCTTAACCTTGAATGAGAAGAGAATCCTGGTAGTAATCCAATAGACAAGAGAGGCTAATGCACCAAGCAAGAAATAGAAACTAAGTTGAATAGATGATCCCACCCAGAAGCTAGCGCACCACATTCCCCAGAGACCTGCGCACAAAACTGCCAACTGCAGTGCGCACAACTGGATCTGCAATTATGAGATTGTGTATAATGAAAACTGGTGCCCTGTATTTATAGTAATCTGTCCAGTTTAACTAGGGCCGACTTCTCCTTCTGGGTATTAATAAATTCATATTAAATATATTTCTGCAGCAGATAACCTGTCTAGGGTTTCCTTCAATTCTTTGCTTCCTTCCGGAGGATTCTAGTCTCATCATAAGTCACAATAGAGGTTCATACCTCCCGAAGCTACCATAATATTAACAGTCACCTCATTGTCTTCTCCATGAAAGCGAGCCTACATGCTCTCGGTTTAGTGAAAGAGTAGAAAGGGGCGGCCCAACATGCCACCACTTCCATCCTCATCTTTCCTTTCCAAACCCTTCAAAGTGTCACCATACTTTTATGTCAAATACATCAACAATGGGATGTTGGAACTTATTCAGCCTTCACCTTCCTCCACAAGGCACTCAATTTATGGGTCATATGGGTCATTCACCACCTTCAAGCGTTTTTGTGATCGTTCCAACCTCCTTCTTGGCACATATGTACCATAGATGTTGTTCTTCCCCATCACACACCTATGAAATGAACGATTCCACTCTTGATTCCTCGAGCTTTGGCATCTTCATTTGCTATGTCTCCACTAACTCTTTTGACATACTTGCTTCATAAAATTCAACAAACCTCTCCATGCCATGAACAATATGAACAAAGATCTCTTCTATCTTGTTGGTGTTCCATTCTAAGTCTATCAACACTTCCAAATCATTTAAGTTCTTTGTTTCGACCATATCTTCACCTCATCCATCGATGTCCAAGCAAGGTTATTGGTTATCCACCAAATGCAAGGACAACATATTCATCCCTCTTCTCCCCTTTACTATAGGCACTAGACATGGATTTGGTCTTGAAATAACAACTAAACAATCAACATGTGGGATGGGGACTATATTCTCCATCCACATGAACTGTTAACTCAAAACTACTTCGTAATTGTTTAGCAGAACAATGGTGAAACTCTCCCTTCTAGTCCATTCCCCAATCTTCATAGGAACATTCTTGGTTGTTCCAACAATCTCATGTTAACCTGAGTTAACCACCTTAAAAGAAGTTTGTGCCTAGTCAAACTGAAATATGAGACTTCATGCAATGTCTTCTCTCATGAAGTTGTGAGTAGCACCATTCTCCACCATATCTAAAGTTGTTTTCCCATTAATATTTTCCTAAACATAGCTAAGTCTTGTCACAATAGGGTCTAGTGCAAATGTTGGTTCTGCTTTTGCAGCAATGCCCAAAACCTGCAATATGCCCATGGATGGGTTGTGAACTTTCTCCAAAGCATTCATTTTTTGCTTCAACATACATTTCTTGACATAAGGCTCTTTTGCACAATTCATGTTGGGCTACATGCTCAACTACATACTTAGTGACATACTCATTTTTCCATTTTTCATACTATTTAGGAGGATTGTTATTCATAGCAAGTCTATTTATAGCAGGTCTATTTTTAACTGGTGGATTCCTATATGTAATACCATGGGTTTCCAAAACCATGGGCCTTCAAAGCATCCAAAAGATCAAAAGTCCAAATGTAAAAGAAGCAGCCTTCAAAGCATCCAAAAGATCAAAGCAAAAGAAAAAGGAACAAGAAGATTATAGCAGCAGCAATGATGTCTCAAAAGATGATGAAGAAGTGGCCAACTTCGTCAAAAGACTGAACAAGGGAACCAATGGTAGGTATAGAGGTAAGATTCCTTTAATTTGTTTTAATTGTGATGGTATTTGTCATTTTTCTAACAAATGTCCTCATAAGAAAAAGAGAAATGATGTAGGTTACTCAAAAGGCAAACACACATATAAAGGCAAAAGAACTACAAATAAATATTTCAAGAAAAGCTTATGCATCAAAGAAGACATCTCATCATCAGATGAAGATGAAATCAGTGACAGTGAGACAGGAAGAGTTATATTCATGGCAGTAAAAGATTCTGACAAAGAAGACTCCAAAGAAGAATATGAAGAAGCCGAAGAAGGATATGAAGAAGCCAAAGACGAAATTGAAGAGGCAGAATTTGACTATCGAGAAGAATTAATGTGTTCCATAGAATTTATCAGAAGAGAAAAGAAGAAAACCAAGAAACTACAAGCAGAACTAGACAAGAAAAAGGACACTCGAGAACTAGAACAAATGATCACAAAATAGAAGGTTCAAATAGAAGAAGATAAAATAATTGAAGAAGCACACAAAAAACAACTAGAACAAAAGGACAAGATCATTGGAAACTTGGAAGAAGAGATTGTCACACTAAGAAAGGATATTCAAAAGAAAAATATGCATAATAGCTCAAAAGTTCTGGATGAAATTATCAGCAGTCAAAAACCTCATCTTGACAAGTCTGGACTTGGATACAATTAGATAGAAAAGGGATCAAGCTCCAAAACAACAAAGCAAAAAAAAAATCCAAAAATCTATGTAGAAACAATCAAAAGGGAGAGGAAGATATACAAGGAAGATTATAGGGACACTCCTCCACCGAGAAGATTCAAATTTCAGAATAAAAAACAGATAGATAGGCCTCAAGAAGAAGAAGGATTCATAAGAGCACATCCTTTCAGAAGATCTTCAACTCCCAGGTATCAAACTATATTTTTTGGTTTATGTTATGCATGTAATAATTTTGGACATAAAGTTGTGAATTGTAGAGCTAACAACAAGAACAATAACAAATTTGAGAGTCATACACAAAGGGGTTATTCAAGAAGACCTAGTGAAACACAAAGAATAAGTTACAACAAGTTTTAATCTTTGAGCACTAAAGTGGAATGTTACAAATGTAACAATTTTGGACACGTGGCCAAAGATTGCAGAATGGCAGTCCCTCCTAAAGAACCTCAACAGAATAACAATAGAGACAGACAAGAACCTCAAAAAATGACATGGATAAGAAAGAAAGATCAGTATAGCAATGAAGAATGCACAGTCGCTCTACAAGCTAAGCAGAAGAAACACGGTTGGTATGAACAGTGGGTGTTCAAAACACATGACAGGTGATAGAGACAAATTTGTTACATTCTGAAAGGAAAGAAATGGATTGGTCTCCTTCGGAAATGATAATTCAGCCAAAATCATTGGAGAAGGCACAGTCTGAATTGGGAACAAGAATGAAAAGGCACAAAATGTTCTACTAATAGAAGATATAAAACATAATCTTCTAAGTGTGAGTCAAATGTGTGACCAAGGTCATAAAGTTACTTTTGATTCACAAAAGTGTGAGATAAGAAGAGAAGGTTTAGGGAAATTGGTCGATACAGCTGCTAGAACTTCAAACAACATATATGTGTTAAGTGAAACTGGAAATGAAAAGTGTTGTCTAGGAAAGGAAGATGAAAGTTGGCTATGGCACAGAAGAATGGGTCACATTCATTTTGATAACCTTTCAAAGTCAACAAAAGAGAAGCAGTCAAAGAAATGTCCCAAATCACGAAACCAACCAACACTTTATGCAAGCATTGTCAACAAGGAAAGCAAACAAAGACTAGGTTCAAATCAAAGGAATATTCAACAACAAGACCACTGGAAATTGTGCATACAGATCTAGTTGGACCAACTACAACAAAGGGCTTAAAAGGTGAGAGATACTTTATGTTATTAGTTGATGATTATACAAGAATGACTACAGTTTGCTTTCTCAAGAACAAGTTAGAAGCTTTTGAAAACTTCAAGATCTATAAGGAAATGGTTGAAAATGAGATGGATTCAAGAATCAAATGCTTGAGATCTGATAATGGAGGAGAGTTCACTTCAAAGGAATTTATGGAGTACTGCAGTAGTCATGGAATAAAAAGGCAATTCTCCTTTGCTAGGACACCTCAACATAATGGAATTGTTGAAAAAAAGAACAGGATAGTACATGAAATGGATCGAACAATGCTAATGGATTCCAAATTCAAAGATATATTTTGGACACAGGCAATGCATACAGTGATTCACATTCAAAACAGAGTAATGCTCAAAAACAACACTGATAAAACTCCCTATGAGCTATGGAAAGGAAGACCAACAAATGTGAAGCACTTCAGAGTTTTTGGAAGCAAATGCTACGTCAAAAGAGAAGATGGCAGAATGGGAAAGTTTGACTCTCGTGTGGACAAAGGAGTACTTGTTGGTTACTCAAGTACAAAGAAAGCATATAAGTGTTACAATCTAATATTGAACAAAGTTGTGGAAAGCATCAACGTAACAATTGATGAAATAGACAGACCAGAATCAAAGGAAGAAGAAAACAAATAAATGGAACAACTTTTCAAAGAAGAAGAAAAAGATGAAATAGAAGAGGAAGATGAAGAGAATATAACAGAAAAAGAAGAGAAATTTCAGCAAGTATCTCCAAAGACACCTAGAAAACAAGTACAGAAGAATCATCCTTCAGATCAAATTATTGGAAGCAAAGATGTAGGAGTTGAGACTTGAAGAAAAATCCTTTCACCAAAACAAACACACCTATCCCTCTTATCTACAATTGAACCAAACTGTTCTGAAGAAGCCAGCAAGGATGAATTTTGGAATAAGGCCATGGATGAAGAATTGGTTCAAATAAAGAAATATGACACTTGGGAATTGCTTCCAAGACCAAAGAATAAGAATGTGATCGTCACAAAATGGGTTTTCAGGAATAAATTAAATGAATATAGAAAAGTTACAAGGAACAAATCTAGATTGGTATGTAAAGGATATGCACAGATTGAAGGAATCGACTTTGAAGAGACATTTTCCCCAGTTGCCAGAATGGAAGCAATCCGGTTTTTTTTAGCCTGTGCATGCTCCAAAAATGTTAAAGTATATCAGATGGATGTAAAATCATTTTTTTTGAATGGGGAACTTAAAGAAGAAGTCTACATTGAACAACTAGAAGGATTTTAGTTGTTAGAAAATGTAGATTATGTGTGTAAATTAAAGAAGGCCTTGTATGGTCTAAAATAGGCTCCTAGAGCATGGTACACTAGACTGGATAAGTATCTGCAGTATGCAGGGTTCAGAAAAGGAAGTGCAGACAACAACCTCTACATCAAGGTAAGTCAAGGTAATATTTTATTAATTGAAGTTTATGTTGATGGTATTATTTTTGGTAGTGATGATGACAGGTTAAGACAGAAATTTTCAAAAGATATGCAGAATGAATTTGAAATGTCATTACTTGGAGAACTATCCTTCTTTTTGGGACTTCATATACGTCAAAGAAACCAAGGAATCTTTATTTCTCAAAGCAAGTATATCAGAGAAATGCTAAAGAGGTTTAGAATGGAAGATAGCAAACCAGTTATCACTCCCATGCAAAGTAGTTGCAAGTTGAGCAAAGATGATGATTCAAAGTCTACATGTCAGAGGCAATACAAGTCAATTATTGGCAACCTACTATATGTGACGGCATCTAGACCAGATGTAATGTAGGAAGTTGGACAGGTGGCATGATTTCAAGAAGCACCAAAGGAGTCACATGTGTTAGCAGTGAAGAGGATTTTCAGATATCTTAAAGGAACAAAAGAGTTTGGATTATGGTATCCAAAAACAAAGGAACTATCACTTATTGCCTACACAGATGCAGATTGGGCAAGTTTTATTGATGACCGACGAAGCACTAGTGGAGAAGCGTTCTACTTGGGTGAGTGTTTAGTTTCATGGCTAAGCAAGAAAAATCATCAGTATCTTTATCTACAGTCGAGGCAGAGTATATTGCAGCAACATCATGTTGTACACAGGTTGTTTGGATGAAATAAACTCTGATATATATACAGGTTGAGTATGATGAGCCCATTCCAATCTATTGTGATAATACAAGAACCATCAGTATCTCTAAGAAACCAGTGATGCACTCCAAGACAAGGCACATTCCAATCAAGTATCACTTTCTACGGGAGCAGGTTGCAGAAAAGAACATCAGAGTTGAGTATGTCGGCACAAAATAACAAGTGGCAGACATCTTCACAAAACCACTTCCACAGGAATCTTTTGAATATCTTCCCCAGAGACTTGGAGTTATTTCTACTCCAAAATGAATGTTTTTTTAATTCTTATCTTATATGTCTTATATTTACATGAGGAAGCACCATAAGAGGACAGTTTTGTAAGGGGGAGCAACCCTGGATGGAAAGGTACCTTTTCCATTGATGACAAAGGGGGAGAGATTTATCAAATGCAAAGGATAGAGGCATGGCTCCAGGGGGAGTAAAATTATCAGATACAGAGGATAGAGGCATGGTTCCAGGGGGAGCATGAGTGATATGATTTCAATATTTCATCAGAGTGTTGCCATCAATGCCAAAGGGGGAGATTGTTGATTAAGGTTGGTTGTCATTGATTTCAACCCTTGAAGAAAAACCCATAGCACAAGGTTTGGGTAATGGACCCAAGATTGTTTGATGTAAATATGACTCATTATTGTCTTGTTATGGTTGATAAGAAGTAAAAATGGATGAAATCCAAAGTGGTCCCCTTAGGGTGAAATCCCTCACAGGAAGACTCTTTGTGGAGTGAGAGAACCCATGCTTATTTGAGGAATAATGAGATGAAGGACAATGAATTTGTGAGTGAAAATATCCTATATGGATAGTGCTTGTCATGTTGTTTCTGACGCTATGTGGAACGTCACATAATTCCTCACGGTTAGAGAATTATGACCATATGAATTTGGAGAACCCTCATGAGTCTTATAGAAGCCCCCAAGAGTCAAAGTTCTTTGCAAAAAGAAATTATTTTAAATGAAGAAGCCCTAAAATAAGGAAAGTGTAAGGCTACATGAAGATATAAATAAGAGATAAAGCTCACTCATAAAATACACTTGTACATATTGTATATCTATTTTCTTGTGTAAAGATCTTGTAAATACTTGTGGATACATCTGAAGTGGCGAACGTCTAAGGTAGCATGAAGGGTTGACAGAAAAATTCTCAGATTTATAGAAAACCCTATTTTTTGGTGCGTACGCGGGTTGTTTGTTTATAGGGTGTGTATAGGCGAGCTGACTATGTATATGGTGCGTACAGTACATCAGATCCATGTGGGTTGCTTGTGTATAGGGTGCGTATATGCGGGTTTTCTGTGTATAGGGAGCATACATGTTGATAAAGTCATGGAAACATGATAAGATGAAGACGTGAAGGTTCTAGATTCTGACATCAATCTCCTAGGAATGTATAGAGTGCTCAGATACATCAGATCCATCTTTTGGTTCAAAAGGTATGTCTTATTTCTATGAATAGTTGGATTTTGATGTATGCATGAGGAATGGCAATGGATATTTGAGGATTCTCCCTGGAAAGACTAGTGGCTACATGTGATCTTCTACATAAGTCAGATCTACAAAATTACAGTGTTGGTATGTTCATCATTGATACTTCTTGTGAGGCACATCTTGTATTTCTTGGCATATGGTTTAGGGTTTTTATGGTACATGGTTGAGAGCTTGTATTTGTGTAGTAGTTGATGTATTGAGAGACTAAATATCAGAAAGGGGTTGATGACTAAGATCATATGAGGGATATTATACTTGTTCATGATTACACATACCTATATGGCACATGACTAGAGAAAGACATACTTGCCTTGAGTAAAGGTTATATATGAGGATGCATGCACAAGGTACAGTTACAATCTAGATACATTGATAGGTTACAGATCTATATGAATGAAGTTACAGAAGGTTAGAAGTTTTCAAGAAAAGGAAACCCTAGTTTTCAGAAGGCATATGCAGGTTGCATAACAGTTTGGTAGCATACACACGTGGTCTGCATAAAAGATATTGCATGTATATACGTGGGCTGCAACACTACAGGGCATGTATCTGTTTTAATTTTTGTAGATACATGTTCAGTTCAGGTACAGATTGATTACAGGGTAGTTGTACAGATTGGATACAAATCAATGATACAAGTTGTTACAGTTGTACAGCAGTATATCTCATAGTGATAGATTGACATTGATTCCATCATTCTACTTATACTTCAGGGTGGTTAGACGAGGCAAGGACAGGTGGTTATAGCCACATTCTGGTTGTAGCCAGAGAACATAGGGGGTTGTAGCCAGATAATTGGGGAGTTGGAGCTTCCCTCAGGTTGTAGCCTGAGAAACTAGGGGGTTGGAGCCTCCTTCCAGTTGCAGCTGGAAAACAAAAGAAGTTGGTGCTTCCAATGAATGTAATTCTTCAAGACATATAAGAAAAATCATTCTGTGTTTTTCTCCTGATTTGGGTTTCCACGTAAAATACTGGTGTACTGTGTATGTGTGTGATTGTTCATTTATTATTGCTCATTATTGGATAATAATTCTACATTGATATAACACTTGGACTATTTGGAGAAAAAGGATTATAATTATGGTATTACTGATTCACCCCCCCTCTCAGTAATCCAACATTTTTTAGCCACCATTAAGAAAATTCCTATTTTATAGGAGATAATTCCTATTTCCTTAATTTTATGAGACATTTCATATTTCATGGCTATAGAGCGCATTTTAGTAACAATATTATCCTCCTAGAGAAGTGTGCATTACCCGTCTAATACTTGGAGTTAAATCACTTAACTTATTTAGTGACTTTCCATAATTAGAAAATTATCACTCATTTAGGACTTTAGTTCCATTCTTGGACTCTAGTCTTATTCTAGGAGGGTGTTTCTATTGGGCCCGCGATATGGTTAATTTAATGATGATGATTAGATCCTTTTTGCCAATAGTGTATGTGTGTTTTCCTATTTTGAAGAAGTATTGAAGGATTTTTGTATCAAATCCCCATATCTTACACCAGGTACGTATGATTGATGTTTTATGATGGTTTTGAGTATAATTCAGCATGTTTTAATGATTCCAGGAAACTAATTCATGTTTTGTGTGTCACGGGGAAAAATCACAAGTCATTTTTTCATCTGGCACTCCGTCCAGTACTCCATTCGGTAATCCATCTGGCACTCCATCCAGTACTCCATCTGGTAATCCATCCGGCACTCTGTCCAGTACTTCATTCGGCACTCCGTCCTGCACTAAAACCGTGGGCCATTTGGCAGTTGCCATATCGATGGCCATCGATGGGAAAATTAGAGACATGGGTTTTTCTTGTGCTCGTGGCCTCCAGCTATTAAGCCTCTAACAACTTGGATTGGGTTGTTATGTTGGGCGTTTATTGGCTTGCTTTGTTTCTAGAAGCCACCAATGGTTAAGACACATTAAATGCAATTTACTATTTTTAGAGGAGGTCGAACCTTCCAGTGGTCGACCTCTCAGCTTGTAAACTCTATAAATACCACAACAGTGGTCAGACAAATAGTTAGGAGAGAAAAAGGATAGTTAAGCTATGTTTTTCATTTTCAAGACATTTTCTCTAAAACTGTGTAAAACTATGTTTTGAATTTTAATGTTGAAATCATGTTGGTTGAGCTCGTGATTCATCGTTAAGGAGTAGCCACCAGTGGTCTAGGTGAATATTTAGTCAATTAGTTTATGAATTCATATAGTGTAATCGTCATTTCTTTTATTTCCTATACATGAGTTTTATTATGTTTATTTATTGTCTAAATTGTTGTTCATAATTTAATTGCTTCAGTTCATTTTTGCAAGGTACTTATGAAGGCTAGTGTTAATATGCAATGACTCTTTAATTTATAGGAAATTGCTTGCAAGTTTAGATACTAACTCTTGGGTGTAATTAGATGGTAGTTAGATTTTCTATATGCTAAAATAGAGTTTAAAAACATAGTTAAAACAGAGTATTTAGTTCATGGTTTCTTTGGAAAGTTTTGGTGGATGGATAGTAGTTAGTTTTAGTTTTCATTTCTAGTTTGCTTATCTAATTGCTATTTAATTTCATTATCTAGTTGTTATTTAGTTTTCTTATTTATTTCCTTGTCATGTGATGAAATAGAAATAGGATTTGATTGATGTTTTATGAGTTTTTCCCTTTGCAATTTAATTTGTTAAAATAGGATTAGTTTAATTTACTTTATGCAATTTCCATTCTAGATCTGGGTTGCAATTTTAATTTGAAGTTTGACTATTGAGTTTAGTTTTCAGTTATGAATCTCTAAGTAGTATGAATTTGCTTACACTAGCATAGAATGCGTTTGAATTTAATACAATAGTGTTTCCATATTGTTGATGATTAATGCATGAATTGAAGAATCACGTGGATTTGTAGGGTATTTGATGTTTCTTCTATAATGGCTAAGTTCTCATTAGATTGTTTGATTCACACCTTTCACTTTTCTATAGAAGTTAATATTGATTTTATCCCTCTTCAGTTATCATTAATTGTTAAATGCCATCTTGATATCATAAGACACCGGAGACATAACCATCAACACTATATTTGAGTTTTCTTGCTTTTATAGATTAGAGGATAGTTTCCTTGCTTTTCTAGATTAGAGAATAGTCTTCTTACTTTGGTAGATTAAAGAATTGTTTTCTTATCATAGATTAAAGAATAGTTGTTGATTAATTTTATTGTCATGATGCTTTGAATTTAGTCGATTAAGATTTCCTTTCATAAATTAGAAGTAATTGTGAAGTTTAATTTTAGAATAGAGTTCACTTGCTTATTAGTTTCATTAGTTGCTTATTAGGTAATTTTAATTAGTTTACTTGTTGTAGAAGTTACCATAGGTTAGTTAGTTGATTGCTTGCTTGTTTACTTGCTTTGATAGGGTAGTTGTTTGCTTGTTTATTTTCTTTAATAGGGTAGTTGCTTGCTTGTTTATTTACTTACTTGTTGTTGCTTATTGAATTTGAGTAGGTTAATTAAATTAGTTTGTTGTTTTTATTGCTCATTAAATAGATTAATTAGATAGTTTGTTTTTTATTATTGTAATGATTAAGTTAATTTTATTTAAGTAGAGTTTTCATCTGCTTTCTTAGGACAATCCATCGATCCATTGTTCAAAATTTACTTAGGATAAATAGTTCAAGTTTCTTGATAGGGTTTTCTCATTAATAGCCTTTTCTTGAATAGATTATTTCTCAGATAGCCCATTTCCTTAGTTAGATTATACTACCTCTAGCCTTTCTACCTTGGCACATATAGTGCTACAACTCTAAGTTTACTTACCCCGGATTGACAATTTAATTGAGGGTTTTTAGTGTTTTTTAGTGCATATAGAACACCCATCAGTTTCTATTATGGAATGCATGTTGACTTCATGTATATTTCTCACTAAGTTCGCACCTATATTTTTGACCTTTTCTTATTATTAGCAACTTTTGACTTTAGTTAATTTTTTCTATTGGGAGAAGTTACTTTTTTACTTGAGCATTTACATGGAAATCCCAACCTTGTGCGCATTACTCCTAATGTGTACTCATTATCAATGATTAATGCATTGTGATTAGAATTGGTTTCTTAGTCTCTTATGTGTGAAGATTGATTCTATTTTTCTCTCTCCTCACTCTCTTTTGCAATTAGCTAGTTTAGTATTTCCTTCTCACAATTAGGTCTTGGGTTGTGGTTTAATACTACATGGTATCAAAGCCATTACTGTGAGGGAGTATTCACTTTTATTGGAGTTTTATATATCATATTGGACATCCCATAGATAACTATGGATCAAGCATATTCTTCAGTGATCTTGACACCCTTCAACTACTTTGAATGGAGGCCCAAATTAGAGCTTCTACTTTGAAGCAAGGTTTTGTATAGGATCACCATGGGGAATGAGGTCGAGCCTACTTCAACCATAGAGAAATCAAAATACTTCAAAAAAATTGATGAATCCTACAGGATATTGTTCTTGAGCATATATCCAGATCTCCTCTTTTATGTCGATACTTGCAAGACTCCTAACGATGTTTGGACAAAGTTGAAGGATTTTCTAGGAAAGCAAGACAATCTAAGAGGTCATCAGTTGGAGAATGATCTACATGAATGGAATCCAAGATATTCCGTGACCCTGTAGAACTACTTCTATAAGTTTAAAAAATTTATTTCTCATGTTAAGGCGTCTGGAGTTGATAAGAAAGATGAACGGTTAATATTTTCAATTCTAACAAAACTAGGACCAGAGTATTTTGTCTACACTTCTTCTTTTCATACTACCAGGTTAGCTATGTGGTCTACATGGAATATTCCATCCCTAGATGATTTCATGGAGTCACGTTTGCATGAGAAATCAAATCTCACCCAAATAGGGGCACTTAAGAATTCCAAGCCCCATGTGATTACAGCTCAAGGAAGTTCAAAGAAGAATAAGAAGGACCAAGAGAATAAGAAATAAGGTAAACGAAAGTCCACATATGAGAGTTTGAGTTCCGTGGAATCAAAAGGAAAGAAGAAGAAGACAAAGTGTTCCTATTGTAACAGGGGGCTCCATCCTGAGAGTTCTTGCATAAAAAAAACCATATATATCATGGGACAAACACTTGACAAACATCACCTCGAGGATTTTATTCCAGATAATGCAAGGAAAAAACCATCATCAGAAAGAGTTAATGTTCATCCATTACTTTCTACTTCATCTTCTCCTAATGCTTGGGTTCTTGATTCAGGGGCTACCCATCACATGGCCTCATCGGATAGACTCTTCTCATACTTGGAGACTTTTTTTGGACCACCAATATTCAGGGGAGATGATTCTCCTGTAGAGGTGTGTGGTAGGGGTAGAGTTTATCTAGACCATGGATTCTTTCAGGATGTACTTCATGTTTTAAATATTTCAATGAATCTTCTCTTCATCTATCAAAACACTCATTTAGTTTCATGGAAGAAGGTGGATTTCACTCTGGACTCGGTTATTATTTCTGACTTGTCAGATGGTTCAAAAATTGTCATTGGTGAGGTTAATCATCATTCCAAGTTGTACACCTTCTCTCACTTCACTCATAAATATGATTATGTATCTCTTCTAACAGATGCTAATGAATACTTTGGGTTGTGGAATGAGAGGTTTGAGCATCTGAATTTTAAATATTTATATCATCTTAGTAAGGGTGGAATGGTAGATGGATTACCCCACATTCAATACAAAGATGGATTTTTCCAGGGTTGCATACTAGGAAAACATCTTGAGGATAAGTTCAACATAGGTAAAGCATGGAGGGCATCATCACTTTTAGATTTGGTTCACAATGACATTAAAGGTCCTTTCCCACAACCATAGATGAGTAAAGCTAAGTATGTTCTTACTTTCATTTACAAATTTTCAAGATATACATGGGTCTACTTTCTCAAATTAAAATTTGAGGTCTTAGAGTGTCTTATAGATTTCAAGCATCTAGTTGAGAGCCAAATAGGGAAGAGGATTAAGAAGCTTCGTAAATACAATGGGGGAGAGTATGTAAATAAGGATTTTTATCATATTTGTTCATAATTAGGTATAGATCTGCAACACACAGTTTCATATACTCCACAATAGAATGGGATAGTGAAGAGAAAGAACATCACATTGAAAGAGATGGCCAATTGTATGTTGCAAGCTAGAGAACTACCTAAAACGTTATGCACTGAATCTATCAAATGTGCAGCCTACATTCAAAATAGATTTCCTCGTAAATGTTTCAAGGGAGTCACTCCATATGAGGCTTGGAGTAGGAAGAAACCGGAAGTCACTCACATCAGAATTTGTGGTTCCCATGCATGGGCTAGGATCCCTTCTGATAGGAGGAAAGATATGGAAGCTCATAGTAAGGAGTGTATTTTTTTTGGATATCCTAAGGGAGTGAAGGGATACAAGTTATTATATACTACTTCAGATGCACTATTCATTCAAAGGATTTTTAAGTTTGAAGAGGGTCCTTCACAGGTACTTCCGGAGCAGTCCACACCTCCATCTCCACTGCCATTGGTTGTAGAACTTCGTGAGACTTATTCTAATCATATTTCTGATCATGTATCTGAATATAATATATATTATATTTTTTATTAGCAAAAATAAGTTGTAGGACTAGAGAATTGACCAAGATGGGCACAACATACTCTTCATGCAACATGTGATCTAGTTGGTGATATTGTTGATCCACAGAGAACCAGATCTCAGTTTGTAGAGCCTTTGCAATATTTTACTAACCATGGAGCCATTTTTTCCTATTTATTATTATATGGTGCTTGGATCAGATCCCCAGTATTATAAAGAGTCTAAAGGAAACCCCCATTGGGAGGAATTTATAAAAGAGGAGTACAGTTCCCTACTAGAGAACAACACATGGGAGCTGGTTCCTCTACCTTCCAACAAGAATGTTCATAGATGTAAGTGGATTTTCAAGGCAAAGAGGTATGTTGACGGATACATTACAAAGCATAAGGCTCGGTTAGTAGCTAAAGGTTTCTCACAAGTACATGGACAATCTAGGAGTTAGGGATACATCATCTTAGAAGCTGAACATGTTAGCATTATTTTCTTGTTAGAAGCATATTTTGAGGGGCGAGTTGTTCCTATTGGGTTTTCCCTCTTTACCTAAATTTTTTTTCAGTTTTTATGCATCTATACTCATACATGAGTACCTAAATTGCTTCATATTTCTGGGACTCATCATTGTGCACACCCTAGTTTTTTTTCAAGGGGGGGGTTTGGGTACTTGCTCAACTACATACTTAGCGACATACTCATTTTTTTTCATTTTTCCTACTATTTAGTGTAGAATTCCTGCAGAAAGCCCCATAGATCTAGAATTCTAGTTAAATTGAACACAAACAATTTGTTGATATTCAAGAGATGAGAGAAAGTTTTTGCTCCATAAATCAGAGAATTATATTAATCAAAAATGAATATACATGAGCAACCATCCTCAAAAAGAAGAGAGGATGTGAATATATAGAATTTCCAACATAGAAATTCTAGTCAAAAAAAGCTAGAAATAGCTAAAATAGGTGTCATAAGCTAAGGGAGACCACATAGTTTGACCTAGACCACTAACGATACATGTCACACACTCATTAATGTACACAAGAGTCAAGTGATGTGCATTATCTCACTTAAGCTCACTAAACTGACAAGAGAAAAAGTTCCAACTCACTTAACTGACCCGAAATAGTAGCTACTAATAATAGTAACGGAAAAAATCATTAATTAAGGAATAAATCTCTCACTCAAAGAGGAGGTGTGCATTCCCCAATAATAGATGAGTTTTTTCATGGGGGATTTGGAATAAATCATGAAAAAATCAAGAAAATCGAGAATAAATCGAGAAAATCAAGAACCGGGAGTTGAGTCTTGATCTAAAATTAGCAGTTTTCCCTAAAATCTAGGGATGAGGCGCCCTTCTTCTCTATGTGGCAAAATTAGGTGAAATAAAGTGTAAATGGATGTATTAACCAAGATCTAGGAGTCTAAGCTAGGTATACACTAATGTAAGTTAGGGTTATGCTCAGACATCCCCCCTTAAGCCTAACTGTAATGACAAAAAAAAATTGAGTACCGGCAACTTGGCCATTTTAGGTACTCATTACATAAAATAACTCCTCATGAAAAGAGGAAAGAGGGAAAACCTCGTGGGAAACCCCCCCAACAAAAAAAAAAAAGAGGAAAAAAATAATTATGAGTGGCCAAAAGTGACCTACTCATCTATCTCCACCACTCCAAGCATAGCTCTCAGTTCAGAAAAAATTCTTTTCAGTGAAGGACTTAGTGAAGATTTCTTTAACTTGTTGCTCTGTGGGGCAGTACTGCAGTGAAATGACTCTGTCACGGATCAACTCGTGAATGTAATGCATGTGAATATCGATGTGTTTGGTCCTATTACTCTGAACTGGATAAATCAATATCTGAATGGACCCCTGATTGTCACAAAATATGATAGTCGGAAGTGGATACAGAATACCAAACTCAGAGAGAAGCCCCCGCAACCAAACAGCCTGTGTAGCTGCATTCACTGCATCTCTATACTCTGCCTCTATTGTAGATAAATCAATCATGGATTGCTTCTTGCTAGACCAACAGAATGGCCCTGAACCAAAGCTGAAAACATAACCAGAGGTGGAATTGCGGTCTATACCATCACCAGCCCAATCAGAATCTGTGTACCCAATTAGTGAAAGTGGGCAATCTGCAGCATAAAAGATACCAAAACTGGGAGTACCTTTCACATATCTAAGGATTCCCTTTGCATCTTTCCAGTGAAGCTCATGAGGATCATGCATATATCTGTAACAAACTCCTACTGCAAAAGAGATATCAGGTCAGGTGTGAGTAAGATACAACAAAATCCCAACCAACTGTCGATACAGTGTACTGTCCACCAATGGTGTAGTACCAACATCCTCAAATCTGACCCTTGAAAGAAAGGGAGATGTTGTTGGCTTGCATTTTGTCATCTGAAAGTGGACAAGTAGATCTGATGCATACTTAGACTATGCCATCTTGATCCCTGAAGTAGACTGAGAAAATTCAAGGCCAAGAAAGTAGTGCAACAGTCCCAAATCTGTCATGGAAAATCGATCGTCCAATATTGATTTTGATGCATCAATAGTTGAAGTAAGGGTCCCTGTCATCAGTAAGTCATCTACATAAAGTACTATCAGAAAAAGGGAATCATCATGTTGCAGAAAATAAACATTCGGATCATATTTTTATCGAATGAATCCAATGGAAATCAGGAAAGAATCCATCTTTGCATACCAGGCTCTAGGAGCCTGTTTTAGGCCATAAAAAGATTTCTTTAATCTACAAATGAGGGCAGCCTACCAGAGTGGGTTTCCAGCAGCCTCAGAGTGTGACTTTGGATCTGAACCAAGTGACATATAGAAATGTATGGGAATCAAAGGTTATGTGGCAGCCATGGCTTGAGGAGCCCCAAAAAACTATGATCTAGTTCTTCTTGTATCTGCAGGATTACCGACTAGTTCACCCGCATCTTGCAGGGTTTTCTCTGTCCAAGTTGGAAACTGAGTTGGAGAAGCCATGACCTGCTCCTCATATTATGTATCAGACCCAAAATTCTTCTTTGATGGATGCTCTGAAGTGATCAAAGAATTTTCTGACTCCTCCTCATCAGTGACAACAAGCAGTTCCTCGGCAGGGTCTTCTGAAAAATCATGCAGTGATTCTTCTTCAAACTTCACACTTCGAGCTAGAATGAACTTTTCAGTGTGAGAGTCTAGAAATATATATCCTTTGACATATTTAGGATATCCAACAAATATTCATTCAACACTTTGAGCCTCCAAAGCCTTCCTCTTATCCATTGGAATGTGAGCCCATGCTCGTGAACCAAAAATACGAAAGTGCGACACTTTCAATTTCTTACCAGTCCAACATTCAAAAGGAGTGGTGCCTTTGAGTGATTTGTGAGGAACTCGGTTCTGAATGTATTCTTCACAATTAATAGCTTCAGCCCATAGCTTTGGAGCTAATGATTTTGACTATAGCATACAATTGACCATCTCTTTTAAGGACCGGTTTTTCCTCTCCGCATTACCGTTCTGTTGTGGTGTATATGGCACTGTGTGTTGTAGTTGTATACCTACATCAATACAAAGTTGTTGCACATATTTGTTGAAATAAACCCCCCCCCCATTATCAATACGAAGTATCTTAATCTTACACTCAGACTCATTCTCAACAAGTGCTTTAAATTCTATAAGGCATTCAAATACTTCTGATTTTAATTTCAAAAAAAATACCCAAGTAAAGCAAGAGAAATCATCTATGAAGGTGAGTACATATCGATCCTTACTGATTGAAGGCTGTGGGAATGGGCCCATGATGTCACTATCAATCAATACAAGAGCTAAAGAATCTCTCTATGCCTTCCCTTTGTCAAACTTTTTCTCTGGATGCTTGCCAAGAATGCATCCTTGACATACACCGCTTGTGAATTTAATAGTTGGCAATCCTTCTACCATGTTTTCCTTGTTGAGTTGATGCAAGTACTTATAGTTTAGATGGCCAAATATTTTATGCCATAACCTGCTGATATCATTAGATTTTGACAAAAATGCAGTGCTAATAGATTTAGGAACAAAGTGGGAGAAGAACTACAAACGAGAACCGTGATCTGCAATTCCATGTGCAAGTTGTGAGCCTGTGGAAATGTCGGTAATCACTGCGTAGTCCACCTTCCTTCCAAAGACAGAATGAATGATATGGTATATTGAGAGAAGATTTGTGGACAGAGAGGGAAAATGAAGCACATTTTTGAAGCATCCCCCTTCAATATCAACAATTCCTTCTCCGCACACCTTTGCGGGTGTGGCATCTCCCAAGTAAATTGGGGATCTGGTGCTTTCTTCAATGGAGGAAAATTCATCTTTTGATGCAGAAATATGGTTTGATGCACCTGAATCAAGGATCCAAGATGATGGAGTGGATGTGACAGCCATTAAAACATGACCATCTCATGCTCTCCCTCCCGTTCTGTTATCATCTTTCTTCTTTGCATTTTCAAGCACCGTGAGATTGTGTTGTTGCAATTGCTTAGTCATCTCATTAATAGTCTTCCTAATGCAATTTTCTTCGAGATGAAAACCTTTGGAACAGTAGCTGAAAAGTTTTATTTCCTTATTATTCTTACCCTTAGGCTCAGAAGAGTTATCTGAATATTGTGCGGATCTCTCCTTCTTCGATTCAGGAAATTTACCCGTTCCTTTTTTCTTGTCTTTTACACTACTCTTTGGAGCATTAGTAGCTGCAAGTGCTTGGTTCTTGGAACACTTGATGGCACCCATTTGGACTAACTTAGCTTTATATTGAGTCAATTCTTGAATGAAATCATTCAATGGAGGCATTTTCCATTTTTCCCGAGTCAATTTAGATGCTTGAAAAGATGACACAAATACGGAATATTCATGGCCTAATTTCGAGAGAATTGAAAGGATGAGTTGTTCTTCCTCTTTTGTGACTCTGCATCCATTAAGTTCAATGAGGAGGGATTTGAACTTGGTGAATAATTATTGCAGGTTTCTGAAATGAATTGGACTTAGGGATATGAGTTCATTCTCTAGTTGATGCACTTTCATTGCATCCTGCTTGTCGAATAGTCCTTCCAATGTGATCCAGACCACATCAGGAGTAGTGACTCTACTGACATGAAAGAGGAGATATATGGAAATTGATAGGCATATTATCCCAATTGATTCATCTAATTTATTGAAATACTAATCTTCTCCGCTGCAGCAGTTGGTTCTTTCTTCGTTCCCATTGTTACCCGGTAAAGCCCTTTGCTTTGAAGGAGTAGTGAGATCTATGTCTTCCATTCAGAGTAATTGAAAGGATTTAGAATGAGTTTTGTGGGTTGAGAGAGATGATCCATTTCTTCTTGCTGCACCTCCTGATGATCTATACCTGCAAATAAAACCGTGTACAATCCATTAGATTCAATCTAGCTCTGATACCATGTAGAATTCCTACAGAAACCCCGATAGATCTAGAATTCTAGTTAAATTGAACACAAACAATTTGTTGATATTCAAGAGATGAGAGAAATTTTTTTCTCCATAAATTAGAGAATTATATTAATCAAAAATGAATATACATGAGCAACCATCCTCAAAAAGAAGAGAGGAGGTGAATATATAGAATTTCCAACATAGAAATTCTAGTCAAAAAAAGCTAGAAATAGATAAAATAGGTGTCATAAGCTAAGGGAGACCACATAGTTCGACCTAGACCACTAAAGATACATGTCACACACTCATTAATGTCCACAAGAGTCAAGTGATGTGCATTAGCTAACTTAATCTCACTTAACTGACAAGAGAAGTAGTTCCAACTCACTTAACTGACTTGAAATAGTAGTTACTAATAATAGTAACGGCAAAAATCATTAATTAAGGAATAAATCTCTCACTCAAAGAGGAGGTGTGCATTCCCCAATAATAGATGAGTTTTGCATGGGGGAGTTGTAATAAATCATGAATAAATCAAGAAAATCAAGAATAAATCGAGAAAATCAAGAATCGGGAGTTGAGTCTTGATCTAAAATTAGCAGTTTTCCCTAAAATATAGGGATGATGCGCCCTTCTTCTCTATGTGGCCAAATTAAGTGAAATAAAGTGTAAATGAATGTATTAACCAAGATCTAGGAGTCTAAGCTAGGTATACACTAATGTAAGTTAGGGTTATGCTCCAACATTTAGGAGGATTGTTATTTATAGCATGTCTATTTATAGTAGGTATATTTTTAGTTGGTTGATTCTTATATGTAATACCATGGGTTTCTAAAACCATGGGCTCATAAACCACCATTAGGAAAATTCGTATTTTTTAGCTACCATTAGGCTAATTCCTATTTTTAGGAGATTTCCTTAACTTTAGGAGATATTTCCTATTTCGTGGATATTGAGTGCACTTTAGTAAGAATATTGTCCTCCTAGGGAAGTGTGCATTACCCATCTAATACTTGGATTTAACTCACTTCACTTATTTAGTGACTTTCCATAATTAGCAAACTCTCACTCAGTTAGGACTTTAGTTCCATTCTTGGACTCTAGTCTTATTCTAGGAGATTTTTTCTATTATGGAATGTATGTTGAATTCATGTAGAGTTCTCACTAAGTTCACACCTATAGTTTTTACCTATTCTTATTATTAGCAACTTTGACTTTAGTTAATTGTTGTTATAGGGAGAAGTTACTTTTTTACTTGAGCATGCATATGGAAATCCCAACCTAGTGCACATTACTCCTCATGTGTACTCATTATCAAGGATTAATACATTGTGATTAGAGTTGGTTACTTAGTCTCTTATGTGTGAAGATTGATTCTATTTTTCTCTCTCCTTTCTCTCTTTTGCAATTAGCTAGTGTAGTATTTCCTTCTCGCAATTAGGTCTTGGATTGTGGTTTAATACTACAAATCCAAAAAGAAACCAATTTTTTCTCCTTTTGTGAATCTGGTTGCCTTGCACCATCTTCATTTCCTTTGGATGCCTTTGTATTTCCCTTTCCCTTCATTTTCTTGCTCTACTTCTCACATTGTCTCTCATCGCTATTTGGACCTGCTTTGGTTTCACCCTTGAAGTCTAACAGCTTGTTCGTTGTTGTGATTGTTGTCCGAAGGTTCTACACATTTTGGTGTCGCATATCACTTTGTGCCCAAGTCTGCAAATCATTCATGAAGTGGAAAATCCTATATTCATTCAACATGTCTTTGATCTCCAACATTTGGCCAGTTAAATCCTTGATATAGGTTTGGATCTTTCCAGTATGCTTGAGAGCCAACAACTATTTTCTAGCAACCCAAGCTTGGTTTCCTGGACGAAACTGTGCCTTCAAGGCTACCTTCATCTCTGCCAGGTTTTCGATATTTTCAGTGGTCCTCTCAACTACCAAGTCTTCAACTCTGTTTCTCCACCAAATTTCTGAAGTACTTGTCAAGAGCATAGAGGCAGTGTTTACCTTGGCCTCATCTAGACTTTCATTCAGCTACTCCAAGTACTGCTCCATGTCCCAACAAAAATTGTCCAACAACTTAGTGTTGTGAGTCCCATCATATGATTTTGGATCTTTCATATTGATTCGCATCTGCACAATGAAGGAGCTTGGCCCACTAGTTGTAGCTCATTTAAGCAATGTGATGGTGTTCCCCTAATATTTCACTTTCTGTTTGACTAAATCTAGAGCTTCCTTTGTTTCCATAAGTTTGTGTTGAATGTCACCACTCAAAGTGCTATAGAAAAGGTTTAATGTGTCTTGGCACTCATAGACAGTTTCATTGAACCAAAGTTTTATTACTATATATGTTCCTATTGTAGAGTTTCTAATATACATGCACAAAAAATCTAGCTAACAATGAAGCATACACAACATGCAATGGTGTGAAGAGAAGAGACAAAAATGGAGGAAAAGAATGAAAGAATTTCTATTAGCCGAATGAGAGAAATGATACAAACAAATGATATAATTTGTATCACACAACTAACTCATCACAGTAGTCAACTAATGCGCATTAGGAGTGTTCTAGAGATATCTGACACACACTGGTAGTCACTAGATTCAACTGCCACCTAGTTATAGTTAATTGGCCATGCGGTCATTAGTTAACTACCCAAAATAGAGTGAAACGAGGAGGAGATCACTCACACATGTGGAAATTTCCTTAGTAGTGATTATCCCAATGCAAGTGTACATTATTTGTGATGATCTCGATGTTAGTATGCAACACTTTGTGTTAAAACCAAAGTTGACATGAAAACGTCACTCAACTAGTCTAACTAAACAGTAACTAAGAGTTGAATAGAGGGTATCTGGCACCATTGTCTAGGGGAGAAAATTCTCAATGAGGGGAGAATATCTCTATTAAGCCCTAATATTGGATCATTACCCCTTAATTGGGGCATATTATATTAGTAATGTTATTTTATTTATGTCGGCTTTAGGCCATTAGTTGTAATTATACCTCCTAGTCTCCTATATATACCAAGGAGACATTTTCATTTTGAATCATCTTGTACTGGAACATTTAAGTGGGGTAAAAGGAGGTTGCCCCCTC
>JASDQU010010517.1:393227-414885 GCA_032191745.1 Picea mariana | reverse complement strand
AAAATATGGCTATGGCTACTAGAAGGACCAATCCTAACATCTATAGAGAGAACAATGCTCCTTCTTATAAAACACCTCAACCTACAAGGTTGACACCTCAACAATTGGAGGAAAGAAAAGAAAAAGGTTTATGCTTTAATTGTGATAGCAAGTAAAATAAGGGACATAAGTGCGGTGAGAAGAAATTATTCTACATAGATTGTGAAGAGGAAGAAGAACAAGAACAAGAACCATCTCAAGATGAAAACGTAGAAGCAATTTCGTCTGAAGAATTGACTCCCACGATATCGTGTAATGCATTGGTTGGAATTAGCACTCCTCAAACCCTTAAGATCGAAGGATACATCAAAAAGAAAAAGGTAATAGTCCTAATTGATTCTGGCAGTACTCAGAATTTCATTCACTATAAATTAGCCAAGGATCTCAATTGCTTTGTATATCCGGCACCAGAGTTTCAAGTAATGATTGCAGATGGAGGAACTATCAATTGCTCAGGAAAATGCAATAAGATCAATCTTACTATGGGGGGATATGTAATGAATAGTCCAATGATTGTTATACCCATGGGTGGTGCAGATGTTGTACTAGGAATCCAATGGTTACAATCATTAGGAACAGTGGCTTTTAATTTTCAAGAACTTTTCATGAAATTTTCATTGGAAGGAAAAGAAATTGAGTTAAGAGGTATCACAGGGAAACCCGGTAAGGTGATAAGCTCTAAAGGCATGACAAAATTATTGAAAAAGGGGCATCAAGGCGTTATTGCACAACTATGCTCACTAGATGTTCAAACATCTAAGACATATATTCCTCAAGATCTCCAAAGGATCATTGATAAGCATTCCAAAGTATTTGAAGATATTCCCAAAGGTCTTCCACCCACTCGAAATCATGATCATGAAATTCACCTAATTCCTAAGAGTGTTCCTCCTAACATCAAACCATACAGATACCCTTACGCCCAAAAGAGTGAAATTGAGCGCATGGTTGAAGAAATGTTAGAGGCTAGCATTATTAGACCTAGCCAAAGTTCTTACTCTACATCAGTGGTAATGGTATTCAAGAAAGATAACGCATGGCGTATGTGTCTAGATTATAGAGAGCTCAATAAGATCACTATGAAAGATAAGTTTCCCATTCTCGTCATTGATGAATTGTTAGATGAACTACATGGAGAAATCTATTTCACAAAATTGGATCTCCATTAAGGGTATCATCAGATCAGAATGAAGGAAGAAGATATCCCAAAAACAACATTCCGAACTCATGAAGGCCATTATGAATTTTTGGTCATGCCTTTTGGCCTTACAAATGCACCTTCCACATTCCAAGGGTTGATGAATTCCTTTTTCAAGCCCTTCCTTTGAAAATTTGTGTTAGTATTTTTTGATGATATACTAATCTATAGAAAGTCTTGGGAGGATCATGTGTGACATGTTGACAAGGTGCTACAACTACTAAAGGAGCAACAACTATATGCCAAACCATCCAAAAAAAAATTTGAAGTAAAGGAGGTAGAGTATTTGGGTCATATTGTATCTCATGAAGGTGTCAAGGTAGACCCTAACAAGATTAAGGCCATGATGGGCTGGCCGATTCCCAAAACATTGAAGAATCTTAGAGGATTTTTGGGTTTGACAGGTTACTACTGCAAGTTTGTTTGGAACTATGGAAGAATAGAAGCACCTTTAATGGCACTAACTAAGAAGGATTCATTTTCATGGACTCCAGAGGCAACTAAATCTTTTGAACAAATTAAAGAGGTGATGTGTAAAGCTCCTGTCTTGACCACTCCAGACTTCACAAAAACCTTTATTGTGGAATGTGATGCCTCAGGAAATGGAATTGGTGTTGTCCTAATGCAAGAAGTAAGGCCCCTGGATTTTGAAAGTCAACCACTCAAGGGAAAGGACTTACACAAACCCATTTATGAGAAAGAAATGATGGCAATACTACATGCATTGAAGAAATGGTGTCCTTACCTAATAGGTAGGCACTTCAAGGTCAAAACAGATCATGATAGTCTTAAATACTTCTTGGAACAAAGAATATCTTCAGAAGAGCAACAAAAATGGGTAACCAAGATATTGGGTTATGATTTTGAAATCCTCTATAAAAAGGGGAAGCAAAAAGTTGTGGCAGATGCACTCTCAAGAAAGGATGAAGATGTTCAGCCCTTTCTCTATGCTATCTCGATCATCCAACCCGATTGGATAATAGAAGAAAGGGATGAATGGAAGAATGACGAAAAAGTGTGGACTCTCATTCAAAGGTTGTAGCAGGATTCCAGTGCATCAAATACATTTACCTAGAAAAATGATTCACTATGGTACAAAGATCGCTTATATCTATGTAAGAACTCCCAACTCAAACAAAAGGTACTATTGGAATTGTACTCCTCTCCAGTAGGAGGGCACTCGGGACTTTTGAAAACCTACCATAGAGTCAAGAAGGATTTTTTTTGGGATGGCCTTAAAGCTGATGTTCAAACGTTTGTGGCAGAATGTTTGGTTTGCCAACAAAATAAAGTGGAAACAATTAAGACCCCAGGTCTTTTACAACCATTATCCATCCCAAGTCAGCGTTGGGAGGAGGTTTCCATGGATTTCATCACAAGGTTACCAAAGTTTGAAGGAAAGAGTGTAATCATGGTGATTGTTGATAGACTGACCAAGTACACACACTTTTGTGCACTCTCTCATCCCTTCAAAGCTAGTATAGTTGCCACCTCATTCATGGAGACAGTTCAAAAGCTACATGGCAGACCAAAGATTATTGTAAGTGACAGAGATCCCATCTTCACTGGACATTTTTGGACAGAATTATTTTCTTGTTTGGGTACTCAATTGGCTCATAGCTCATCCTATCATCCTCAATCTGATGGACAAACCGAGATAGTGAACAAATGCCTGGAAGTCTACCTTCGTTGCTTTGTCTCTGATAAACAAACATAATGGTTCAAATGGTTACCCTTGGCAGAATGGTGGTATAACACTTCCTTTCATACTGCAACAAAAATGACACCATCTATGGCACTTTATGGAAACCACCCTCCTTCCATCACTTCTTCTCTAAAAGAAAAATCTAAGGTTCAAGCAGTGGAAGATCACATCGAGAATCAAAAACAAGTTCTCCAAATCTTAAAGGACAACCTGACCATGGCACAGAATCGCATGAAACAACAAGCAGATCAATATCATAGTGAAAGAAGTTTTGAAGTAGGGGATTGGGTGTTTTTAAGACTACAACCATATAAACAGATGTCCCTCAAGCAAGCCAAGAAGGATAATAAATTATCACCAAAGTACTATGGCCCTTATAAGGTGTTGCAAAAGATTGGTACTATGGCATACAAATTGGAGCTGCCTGCATCTTCATGAGTACACCCAGTTTTCCATGTTTCATGCTTAAAGAAGGTTATAGGCGAAAAGATCCAAGTTCAAACTATATTTCCAGAACTTGATGAGGAAGGAAAAATCATATTGGAGCCTGAAGCCATCACTGACACAAGAATTCACCAGATGAGGAATAGATCCATTTCAGAGTATCTCATTAAATGGAGGAAACTACCGGATGAACATTCCACTTGGGAAGATGAGTCTTTTATACAAAAGCATCCAGAGTTACTCAAGCGTTGCGGACAACACTTGTCTCAAGGGGAGGGGCATGTTAAGCCCTAATATTGGCTCATTACCCCTTAATTGGGGCATATTATATTAGTAATGTTATTTTATTTATGTCGGCTTTAGGCCATTAGTTATAATTATACCTCCTAGTCTCCTATATATACCAAGGAGACATTTTCATTTTGAATCATCTTGTACTGGAACATTTAAGTGGGGTAAAAGGAGGTTGCCCCCTTGAAGAGGCTTAATATCTGAAATTATCTATTTTTCAAGGCGTTGAGTACTTTTTCTGAGGTTTTTCTATGCTATATTGATGTTTGGTTCTCAACAATCTCAAACTAAGGGACCCTCAACATATCCAAATAAACCTAGGAAAAGAAAATAAAAAGTAAATCCTAAGTGTGTGTAATATCTCCAACACCCCACTTGAACACTACTAGGGAGTATACATAATGAATGGGTCTCGAAAACAGATGCCATGTTAGGTACCCATGATCAATGCAACTAATGAAAATTGAAATAAAGTGAGAAAAGAGGGAAAACCTCATGGGAAAAAAAAACCCCTCAAAATACAATATATCAAAAGAAGAGAAAGACAATTTATAGGAAACTACGTCCTTCACTCCAAGACGATCACACAGAGAGTGAAACTTCTGCTCAGTGAAGGTCTTGGTGAATATGTCATTAGTATGCTCGGTAGAAGGGCAGAACTAAAAATCTATGAACTTGGCATGAACCATCTCCCTGATAAAGTGCATATGGATATCGATATGTTTTCTCTGTTATCTATGTATTGGATCTCGATAGAACTTGAGTGTACTCTGGTTGTCACACTAGATCATGGTAGGATGGTGGAAATGAATCTCGAGATTAGTGGGGAATGGTTATCACACTAGATCATGGTAGGATGGTGGAAATGAATCTCGAGATTAGTGAGGATGTTCTGAAGCCACGGTGCCTAGATGGTAATATTGATTTCTCCCCTATTAATACTCAGCCTTTGTTGAAGATAAAGCAATAGTTGACTGTTTTTTTCTTGACCAACAGATTGGGTCGGATCCCAAACTCAACATGTACCCAGAGGTGGACTTGTCATTGGTTCCATCGCCATCCCAGTTAGAATAGGTGAATCCTATGAGATCCAAATTGAAACCTACTGCATAGTATATCCTATAATTTATGGTTCCCTGAACGTATCTGAGGATGCACTTAGCAACCTTCCATTATAACACATGTGGCTCTTGCATGTACTTAGAGAATACCCCTATTGCATATGATAGATTTGGTTGGGTGTGGGTGAGATATAGAAGTCTCCTCACAAGTTATCGATAAAAGTTGTTGTCCACCACTAGTGTATCTCAACCATCCTCAATTCTAACCCCATATAAGAAAGGTGTAGGTGCATACTTGCAGTCTGTCATGTGGAATCTCTCCATGAGATCCCGAGCATACTTAGCCTAAGATAGATTGACACCTAAAGCATCTTGGATGATCTATACACCAAGAAATAATTGGACTGGACCCATGTCTTTCATCGAAAACTTGTCATGAATAATAACCTTGACAGAGGCAATTGTTGAAACTAAGATGCCAATGATCAAAAGATCATCCACATACAAAACTAGGATCATAAGTCAGTCAGTGGTCCTCATCATGTAGAAATTTTGATCTAGATTTTATGAGAAGAATGAAATGAATACAGATTATTATTATTCTTACCACACAAACACAAGAATAACAGAGATACAATAAAATTGGTTTCTATTCAATAAGAAAAATGTGTTGAAACTGTAAAATGCAACGGAAACAAGGTTGCTAGAATGGTGGCGGCTTATCTCTAAGAAGAGATGTGACGGCTACACTCATTTGCAAGAATATGGTTAAAATGAGGTTCTCCAATAATTTTTACAATACACAGGAATTCCAAAACCCTAGACATCCAAAAATCTAACCCTAGGAGATGAAGTGCCAAAAGTCATGTGGCCCCATTGGGGTAAGTTAGTACATCAACTTCCCAAGGTTGTAACTTTTGCATACGATCTATGTTTTAGGCGCATGATAGCTCGTTGGAAAGGTCTATCTGAGGAATACACATGTTGTCGTCAAAATGTGACTTTCTCTTCAGTATGATTGTTGTGAGCCCTAAAAACATTGTTTAGGGCCTCAAAACGACCCCGGAAGTCGGGGACCCGAAAACTAGAAAAAAAATGCCAAAGTAGAAAACTACCAAAATGAGCCAGTTGGAATAGGTGGGAGGCCATCGAAATACATCTAGATCACATTTGGATCGTATTTTCATCTAAAATCTTTATTGGAGAGAAAGAAGGATTTCATCTTTGCGTACCATGCTCTAGGAGACTGCTTGAGGCCATAGAGTGAATTTTTGAGTTGGCACACTAAAGATGAATTTTGTATGAATCTAGGTAGATTCTCCATATAAATATCCTCTGAGAGATACATGTGAAGAAAATAATTCTTCAAGTCCATCTGATGTACTTTCCATCCCCCGAATTCTCCAATGGCAAGGGTCAACCTGATAGAATCCAACTTTTTTACTAGAGAAAAATTATCATCATAGTCGATCATGTGGATCTCATGAAATCCCTTGGAAACTAGTATTTCCTTGTGTCTGCTAACCTATCTATACACTACATTTTTGGTCCTGTAGACCCATATTCATATGAAAATATTCATGTCTGAAGGAAGTGGAACTAGATCCAAAGTCTGGTTCTTTAGGAGAGATTTGTACTCCTCCTGCATGGAGTCTTCCTAGAATGGGTTCCCTACAACCTCTTTGTAGGCATGCAAGTTTGAAGAATGAACCATATAAAAATGCGGAGGCATCGTGGGTTCAGTGGCAGTGATTACATGAGGAGGACCCTCAAACCAAGATCTGTTTCTCCTCAAATATGTTGGATCCCCAACAAGGTCTCATGCATCCTGAAGTGTGGACTTTGCCCACTTGGGAATCTTCTCTCACTCCTCATCTACATGTACTAACTCAACATCTAAATTCTTTGATTGTGCATCAGAATTATTTGACTGTGCATCTGTATCCTATGAATCCTCCAACTTTGTATCAGAACTTGAATCTATGGTGTTATCTAAATTTGTGGACTCGTCATTTGCAACTGGTGGAAGTACAAAAGCCTCTGCATGTGACTCATGTGGAGCATGCGAGGGAATTTCCTCAAAACGGACACTACGCTCAATGATGAGTTGGTCTGTAGATGGATTAAGTAATCTGTATCCCTTCACACCATTGAGATAGTCAATAAATATGCATGGGTGGCTCTGTGGATCTAATGCTTTCCTCTTCTCAGAGGGAATGTGAACCCATGCTCATGATCCAAAGATACAGAAGTGGGAGACTTTCGGTTTGTTGTTGCTTCAAGCCTAGAAATGAATCTTGTCCTTAACAGATATTTGAGGGGATCTTTTATGCATGTGATTTCCATAGTCAAGTGACTCAACCCAAATCTTGGGCGGAAGTTTCTTTGCATGTAGCATGAAACTGGACATCTCTTTGAGAGATTTGTTTTTCTACTCAAGAACCCCATTTTTTTGCAGATTATATGGCGTTGTGTGTTGAAACTATATCCCATCCTTAAGACAAACGTTATGAACATCTCAGATTGCATACTCCCCCCCATTATTTGTATGAAGGAATTTGATCTTTATCTCTAATTGAGTCTCAACAAGTTCTTTGAACTCTTTGAGATGCTCAAATACCTTAGAATTATGCCTAAGAAAAAATAACCAAGTATAGTGTGAGTGATCATAAAAAAATGTAAGCACATACCTTGCCTTGTTGACAAATGGATGAGGGAATGGACCCATGATATCACTGTAAATCAGATCTAATGGAGAGGATGCCTTTTGATTCTTCCTCTTCTCGAACTTATCTTGAGGATTCTTGCCAAGGACACATCCTTCACAAACCCCTTCAGAAAAGTGAATATCAGGTAACTGAGTGACCATCCCTTTCTTGCTAAGTTGTTGCATATACATAAAGTTCAAGTGGAAAAACCTCTCGTGCCATAATTTAATACTGTCATCAGCATGCGTGAGTATAATAGAGGAATCAACTTCAATAAACTTATAAAAAGTGTATAACTGAGATTTATCATTTACCTCCCCAACAACAATTTTGGAGTTTTCTTGCATGTCAAATATGGACACAGAGTCTAGTGTGAACTCCACCTTTTTACCTAATCATGACTGTGTAATATGATACACTGAGAGAATATTCAAGGAAAGTTGATGAACATGCAGAATGTTCTCGAAGATTCACTGATCTAGTTACGCTCCCCCTTTCTCGATGACCTCAACTAGAGATTCATCCCCCATGAGGATAGGAGGCCCTGTGCATGCAATTACAGAAGATAGAATGTCCTTTGTGTTTTCCATGTGATGGAAAGTGCCTGAATATAAATTCCATGCATCAGGTTAAGCATGAATATCTACTAATGCATGAGAATTACCTTTCTTAGGGGCTTGATCTTATGAATTTTCCTTGGCAGCTTCAAGAATGTGATCCCCGAGGTTGTTCTTCTAAATAATTTTTTCTATCTGATAAATCGGCTTCTTCATGCATACATATTTTGTATGGTTCACACAATTACAGTAACCACACTTCTTCCCTTGCTTGATTTTTCCACCTTTTAAACTGGAGGAATCATTGAATGGTTTGGATTACCCTTCATTTTGTACCTTTCCTTTGCCTTTTTGTTTGTATTTAGGATTTTGACAGTTGTTTTCATCATGCACAGCAAGTGAATGTGCCTTTGGGCCCTTGATTATGCCCATTTGAATGAGCTTATCCTACTCCTGTGTCAAAGCCTCAATAAATTTTTAAATTGAAGGCATCGTCCAGGTTTATCTTGTGGTGAATCTATTAGAATGAAATGTGGAGACAAATACACTATATTTTGTTCCAAGTTTTTCCATGATAGCAAGAATCAGTTATTTTTCTTCTTTGGATTTGTCAATACCACAGTCTTTCAATTCACAGAGGAGAGTTTTAAATTTGGTGAAGAAATATTGGATATTATCAAATTTATTTGGGTCCAAGGAGTTTAGTTCTACTTCAAGCAAATGGCCCCTCATTCTGTCCTTCTTTCCAAAAAGACCATCCAAGGTGGTTCAGATCTCATTTGGTGTCTTTCATGCATCAATGTGAAACTATAGGTTGAGAGAAATAGACATGCATAGGAGAACATAAGCCTCTTCCATGTGGTTGAAGTATTTGGATTTCTTCCACTGCTAAGGTAGGTTCTATTTATGTGGCCATGGCTATACGATACAAGCCTTTACCCATGAGCATGTGGGTAATTCTCAGCTTCCAGCCGAAGTAGTTATATGGCATTAGAATTGCAGATGCGGGGAAATCCATCTTTCCTGCTGCTTTGTTCCATCTTTGGTACTTGCAAAAGAGTGTTGGTGATGATCCTTGCTAGTGGCATGTGGGATTTGACACCATGTATAGTTTTTGAGATACATGAATAGAATATCTAGCTAACAATGAAGCATACATATCATGCAATGGTGTGAAGAGAAGAGACAAAAATGGAGGAAAAGAATGAAAGAATTTATATTAACCGAATGAGATAAATGATACAAAACAAGTGATATACTTTTTATCACACAACTAACTCACCATAGTAGTTAACTAATGCGCATTAGGAGTATTCTAGAGAGATCTAACACATGCTGGCAGTCACTGGACTCAACTGCCACATAGTCCTAGTTAAATGGCCATGTGGTCGCCAGCTAAATACTCAAACCAGAGTGAAATTAGGAGGATATCGCTCACACATGTTGAATGCACCTTACTATTGATGATCCCAATGCAAGTGTGCATTATTGGTGATGATCCCAAGGTTAGCATGCAACACCTGGTGATAAACTAGAATTGACATGCAACACTTCCCTCAACTAGTCTAACTAAACAGTAATTGATAGTTGACTTGAGGGTATGTGGCACCCTTGTCTAGGGGATAATATTCTCAATGAGGGGAGAATATCTCAGACTAAGGGACCCTCAACAGAGCCAAATAAACTTAGGAAAAGAAAATTAAAAGAAAATCCTAGGTGTGTGTAATATCTCCAACACCTACAAATGATATGAAGGTTTGTTGAAGCTATAAGGCCAAGATTGAGCAAGTAGTTGGTAGAAAGGAGAGCTTCGAGGACCTTTGATATCAAATTACCAACTTATTTTAATTATGATTGAATAAAAAGGAATAAAATTCATTCCCTTGTGCGCATAAGGAAATATTTAAGCACGCGGGTTCTTATCAAGGGTCCAAAAGGGATTATTGCACTCGAAATAGGTCTAAGTCTATTATCCAAGGAGCTTATCATGGGACTGAGGTTTAGGAACCAAGCATCAATGAACCCATGGGACTCCACTAATCAAATGAATTTCAAGTGGGATCGATCAACAGTCCAGATCTCACCACGCCAAAAGACATGCATGAGCATTAATGTACTAGACCATCGGGCCCCTAAGATTTTTTAGTCCATAGTAAGCTCAAAGCCCCAATATCCCAATCACCGATCTACCGATATCATCCGGTCATCATCCCTCGGGCCATTGGACTTAAGCAAAATGATTCATATATGTTCCTTATATGATGGCCAACTCATCATACACGTGGATGTGCACATAGACAAATGACAACGTGGCATGCCAATATAGCCCCTGTCATAGCCAACCAATGATTTCCATGTGGATAGAAATAAATATTCCAAAGACACAGGACAACACACAAAAATGGGTGACACGTTTCATGCATGTCTGCCACATCAACACCATCATGGTCCAGCAGAAATATGTCACATGTCCAAGATGACTTCGGTGTAATAGTATTTAAGCCTTAGCCAAATTTTACATTCGGTTACAGCTAGTTCGATGATTCACATCGATTAATAATCTAGATCGACAATCCAAATTCAACTCCAACCTACCGGCCCATCGAACCCCTGGGAGCTTCAATTTCGTAGTAAGTTCAAAGTCTTGATACTCGATATCTGGTACACCGGGGTGTTGGGCCGTCAGGATATAAAATCCAACAATGATTCTCATTCATATTGACCCTTATCCGGTGACATGACATCATGCTAGTAGGGCACGTGTCAGAGCCCACTAGAGTTAATCAAAGTCACCACATGGACAGCAAAGGCCCATTATACCTCAAAAGAAACACACTTATTTCAGCGACATGTAGCCTAATATCCTACCACATCAGCATCAGCGTGGACCAATATCGAGCTATCACATGTCAACAGGAATCGGATGACATCAGCAGTGATGTTTTTGTGACTTAAAGGAATTTATATTTTTGGTCGAGCTCGAATCAATGGCTTGCAATGGATTGGGCTCTAGATCGACAGTCTAGGTTTGATTTTATCTCTCAAGCACACTGGGCTCACTGAGCCATCAGGAACTGTAACACACCTAACCCCTAAATACCCTTTCTAAGGATGGGGCATCAAATTTTATTTTTTCCTAACTATCTCAAATCCTAATCATGGGATATCCATTGGCTATTGTTTGCCATGATATTTCTAATGGTCGCCATCACACTAAAATCTGAGCTCTGGTCTGCAATTTATCGCCTCCCAAATTTACTTGGGTGTTATTAGTTGGGGTCTTCGGCATTTGGCACTGCACACCCCTTTTCTTACTCCTTGAAGCCCCAAAATATTGCCACATGGCCTTGGCCATTCGACGATCGACATTCGGTGTTTTGTGTTGAACCTCCCTTTTTCGGTGTTCGGTGATCGACATCCTATGTTTTCGGCATTTCAGAAATCAGTGATCATCGTTGAACGTTTAGCCATCGGTGATCGATGTTGAACATCCCTTTACCATACTATGCCAAAATATTTCGAACTCTGGAAGTTATCTAGACTCTTGTAGTCCGAGACATGTCACCAACCACGTTGGCCAAGTGGGCACGAACCAGAATCTGACATGTAGCGAGGGCCAAGGGTGACACATGTCCTCATTAAAGTGTGACACGTGTCATTCTCTAATAGTCATAAGGGGTTTGTAAATGAACCATAAATAGGTGACATGTGGCACCTTAGTTACGGGTCCACATCACCCAGGATGACGTAGGTGAGCCACGTCATCCCCCGACATATAGTCTTCTCACTCCTTTCAAATCTCATGATTGGTATTTGTCCATGTATATCCATAGATCCACAATTCCTAATACTTTGTGGCTCCAAGATTCAGAGATTACCATCTCCTGACATTGTGAATGCCTTGAAGATCCAAGTCTCTAGACTCTCAGATCTAGCACCATGTGTCCTCTACCTATCAACAGTGGAGATTCACTTCGTTGTTTGTGACTTTGAGAGTTTTCACACCTTGAAAACACGTGTCCAAGTTCCTTCGGAGTACCAAGTCTTCGGACTATAGGATCGCTTGCCACATAGCCTCTCATCCAACAGCTCTATTTCAATGGACAACATTTGATAGGGGCGGCGTGTCCCTCCACGACATGTTCCCGGTTGGTTGGGCAGTCAAGGGGGGAGGGGTTCCTTAGATTTATGGCTGAGAGAGATCTCGAAGGATCTTAAGATCGACGATCCACGTCACTTCGAAATTTCAGCATTCGGAAGTTTGAGTGTGTATCTTCCAGCTTCCTCTCCAGACCACATCTGATCTATCACCACATGTACCTAGTATTCACGGCTAGGATTTACTCCGGCTTGCATAGCTCCAGGGAAACTTAGGCATCCCTATACTGTCGAATAACCAAACTTCTGGATATTCGTTGATGCCTTCCACTTTAAATAGTCCCAATTAACTTCGTGACTCCTTCATTCGAGAGTTTCGGCACTAGACCACTCCTATTCTCTCAAAGTGGAACTTCGCCAAAGCACTCAATGATATTGTTCCTAACTCTGATCTAACGGCTAAGGGAGGTCTCCACTAGATCCCCATATCTACAGCCCTCATCTATTCATGACTCCATCCTTCGATTATTTTTTAGGGTTGTGGATTCATAAGTTCCAAAGTCCCGAAGCCAAAAAGGATAGCTCCTTTCGACCTAGTGCAAGGTTCCTAGAACCTAGTCATATGGGTCCCTTGGATATTCTTGTGGGATAAATGATAATTCCCTTAGCAGCAAATGGGTTAAGAACATGGGCATGAGCCCTCAGTCAGATCGATGGATATTCTGAAGGAAACGCCCTTTTTCCCACAGAGTTGAACTTGACAATCCCACTAAGGTAAACTCAATAGATCAGCATGACTTAGACGTTTTAGTTAGTCCTACCCCGACTCTCCCGCGGATTCGCATTCTACAACTCTCTAGCAACGAAACTTGTTAAATTATGAGCTTTATTTCTTATGTAGATTAATTCTTTTATTTTCTTCAACACTTTGATTCCAGCTTAATACACTTCAACAATACCAAATCATAATCAAATACCAATAACTTTGTAGATCAGTAAGCATGCACATCAACAATGCATATACCCTGGGGAAACACTGTACAGGGAGAAAAACCCCAGCAAATGATATTCCTTTATTGCATTAATAATGTAAGATCACTTTGTTCTTCTCTTAAAGAGCTTGCCAAAATGACTCTGACCTGACAAAGACCTAAAAGACCTTGCTGACATACACGTCTGATATGCTACCTCAATTGTTGATATACAACATTGATATGCTTCTTTGGTATGTTGCCTCTTTATCACTAATGTGTGCCTCTATTTCTTCACCCTTAACCCGCATCTCAAAATTGTGTTGAAGAGAGGGTTCAACCTTTGCTTATATAGGCTAAAGAGGGGAAGATGAGAGGCTCGAAATAGTAACTTGTTTGCATGAGTTAATCATAACTCAGATTCATACTTTAGTTCGAACTTATAACTAGACTTGAGACTGGTTACAACTCATCATTACACTTTAGTTCAAAAATAGAACTAGACTTGAGACTGGTATGCTTTATTTTGAACTTAGAACTAGAGTTGAGACTTTAGTTGCAACTCAACATTACACTTTAGTTCTAAACTAGAACTAGACTTAAGACTTTAGTTGCAACTCAACATTACACTTTAGTTCTAAAATATAAATAGACTTAAGACTTTAGTTGCAACTCAACATTACACTTTTGTTCTAAAATAGAAATAGACTTAAGAATTCAGTTACAACTTGACTCTTTACAAGGCAATTCGAAATTCTCTTCATGGTGGATAATGTTACATGTGCCAAAGCACTAGATCAATACATTTATATCATTTGCAATATTAGGAATATCGTTTGTTTCTAACTCATAGGAATTTTATATTCAACCTAACTTTTTCTAGATGCCTTGACTTTTGCTCATGGCTCACAAGGTTTGACTAGGCTCATAGAGGTTGTATGTCCCCCCTGACTTTTGCACTAGTATGTCTATGCTCACAGAGGTTTTACGTTCCCCCTGAATTTTGCACTAGACTTTGTATGCTCACAGAGTTGTACGTTCCCCCTGAATTTTGCATTATACTCACATAGCATCTCTTTCATCGTGACTTTTGGTTTGACTCACAGAGTTTGTACGTTCCCCCTGGATTTTGTCAATACCTCACAAGACTGGTTGATTCTCCAAATATCCCTGGCTAGCCTTAGGGTGGCCCATATGGCCTCTCATTGGATAATGACTATCGATGTTGCCAAATGTAACACTGCCTCTCAGCGAGGGAGTCATTCTCAGCCACACCAAGCTTGCCTCTCAGCTACACAAATTGTCTCAAGGGAAAAGGCTTGGTCAGTATATCAACTACTTACTCGCTTGTGGCTATGTACTGTAACTTTATAGTTTTTCTCTGGACCAAGTCTCAGATGTAGTGGTGCCTCATGTAAATATGTTTTGACCTGTCATGAAATATCAGGTTCTCTGACAATTTTATGCAACTTTGATTATCACAGTGAACCACTGTCATCTCAAGCTTGTCTTCAAACAACCCAGAAACCAATTTTCTGAGCCATACTGCTTTCTTGCTAGCATCACTTGCCGCAATGTACTCAGCCTCTATTGTACTATGTGCAATGGATCCCTGCTTTCGGCTTGAACAAGAGATCATAGCGGATCCTAAAATGAAATAATATCCGAAAGTACTCTTTCGATCCACTGGGCTTCCTTCCCAGTCAGCATCTGCATACCCATGTAGAAATAAACCATCACTGGATGTATATCTCATACCATAAGTAATGGTCCCTATGATATATCTCAAGATGTGCTTTGCTGCCACCCAGTGTCTCTATATTGGTTCAGTCATGAAATGACTTATTGTAATCAATGCATAGCATATATCTGGCCTAGTGTGGATCATGTACATCAATGATCCAATCAGCTGCCTATACATGGTGGGATCCACCAAATATGAACATGTATTAGAATCATGAAGCTTCCTTAGGTTGGTAACCATTGGATTAGACATGGATTTGAAATCCATCATACCAAACCTCTTTAGTACATCCACTTTGTATTTTCCTTGTGCCAGAAATATCTCACCCTGTCTTTGCCACACTTCCAATCCTAGGAAGTAATGCATCAAGCCTAAGTCCTTCATCTTGAATTATGAGGTTAGATCCCTCTTACACCAGGCTATTAGCCCTTCATCTCTTGTCATAAAGAGATCTTCAACATATAGGATTAGTATAACAGGTTGGTTACCTCTTACCTTGAAGTACATATTTGCATCAACATCACTTTTCTGAAAGCCCGAGATTTTAAGAAAGCCATCAATCCTGTCATACCAAACTATGGGAGCCTACTTAATACCATACAAGGCCTTCCTTAGCTTGCATACATGAGTGCCTTTTTTATGCAGTAAAAAACCATCTGGTTGTTCCAAAAACACCTCTTGTTCAATCTTTCCATTCAAGAATGTTGTTTTTACATCCATCTAATGTAGCTTCCAACCAAGAATGGAAGCTAAGGAAATAATAGTTCGAATGGAGGTATATCTGGCTACAAGGGAAAAAGTATCTTTGTATTCAATTCCTTTTTTTTGAGTGAAGGCTCTGGCTACAAATATTTCTTTGAACATTTCCACACTTCAATCAGCTGCATGTTTGATCTTATATATCCATTTGGAAGAAACCACTGATTTGTCTTTTGGCCTCGGCACAATGTCCCAAACATTGTTCTTTATAATAGACCTATATTCCTCAAGCATGGCATCCTTCCACACTTGTAATTTATCTGCTTCTTCAAATGAATAAGGTTTGGCATCATTAACATTTCTCATTAGTGCAACATAGCCTCCAAACCTATGAGGCCTCTTCCTTTCCCTGAAAGTTCCTTTGGGAGTAGTTATCCTTTCCGCTTCCTGCACTATTTCTTTAAGCCACACTGGCTTCCTTTTGGCTGGAGGTTCTTCAAGATTTCTTTCTAACACTTCAGAAGGTTCTAGGGGCTCATTACTTGGACCTTCATGAGGTTCCTCCCTTTGATCATCTAACTCTTCATTTTCATAAGAGGGTGAAGCTAGTTGAACTGCTACTAATTCCTGCTGAAGCTCTCTGGATTTCTTAAATGTGGCTTCCTCGTGGAAAATCACATCTCTTCTTACCTCTATGTTCCTCTGACCTAGTACATAAGTCCTTTAAGCCTTGGAGTTCTCATTGTACCCCTAAAAAACCACTTTCTTGTCTGAGGGTTCCACATTTGTCCTCTTTTCCTTAGGGACATGACTATACGCAGGACATCCAAATATCCTTAGATGCCCTACTTTAGGTTTGATCTATGAGAAGACCTCTTCAAGAGTCGTGTCCTTCAAGATAGCATGAGGACACCTATTCTAAATATACATGGCAGTGGAGATAGCTTATTCCCATAAATAATTTGGAAGATCCTGGTCGAACATCATTGCTTTCGTTGCCTCACAAATTGTCATGTTTTCCCTCTCAGCAACTCCATTTTGCTGAGAATTATATGGCATGGTCAATTGTCTCTTGATTCCTACTGACTTGCGGAAATACTCAAACTCAAGAGATTCAAACTCTCCTCAATTGTTTGTTCTTAGGATTCTGATGTGTTTCCCTGTCTTCTTTTCAATAAAGGCTTTATACTCTTTGAATTTATCAAATGTGTCACTTTTAGCTTTAAGAAAATATATCCAACATTTTCTTGAGTAATCATCAATAAAAATGACATAATACAAACAACCACTATGATTTAGGAGCATCGCTCTACCTCATTGAATGCACAAGCACACAAACATGCAATGGAGAAAGGGAGACACATTAAACCTCCCATTTGTTTTTAAATTTGAAATAATCCTATACGCATTTTCATGTTGTAAGGTTGTAAATGTCAGGCCATGCCTTTGTATAGGTAGTGGTTGGATTTCCTTAAAGGGTTGCTTGTAGCAGGCCTAGATCATAGTCAGGTATTGGTAAACATTTATGAAACTTCAATGTAATAGATGAGGTTAGGTGAGAAAGGATGAGATTGCAGAGCCCCTCTTTGGTAAGGAGATCTTGTATCAGATTTCAATAGGCAGAGAATGATAGAGAGGTCTGGGTATAGAGGCCTATTGTGGGTGGGAATCCCTCCTACAAACTTAGTATTTAAGGGCCCTAATCATGAATGCAAAAAATGACCATTTCAAAGGCCTTTACTCTTTCCTATTCTCCCAACACAAAACCCCACATTCATGCAATAAAAAGGTGTAAATGAGATTCGGTAACTCTACCTTAAGTCCTTCATTTGATGTTGATCCCTTTTCTTTCACTCGCTCTTTGATGGCAAGAATCCTCCCAAAGATGACCTGCATTCACACATGAACAAACAAAAAGCTGCAAACATGCATTTCATATACTAATTGTTGGGTTAGTTGTGACAATATAATAAAATAAACATTCAACTTGAACACATGATATGGCGGGACGGGAAAAGTATTAATTTTTGTATTGATATTCACAAGAGTAAACTTACAATATGTGGTCGGCACTACTCCTCGAAACTGGTCCTGGGATCCTCTTCAACTGTCCTCCAACTGCTTTGCTCTATATTTCTCTTTTCACAAGGAAGGCTAAAGGTTGGGACAAGGGGAGTGCTCAATTGGGTATAGTTTCTTTACTATGATTTTCCTCCTTTTGAATGGGACCCTTAACCCTTCTTTTATAGGCTAGAAGGAGCTACGTATTTGGTCAAATGATCGGCCATGCATGGCCGAAAGGTTTAGTTAACTTACCCAAATCTGTGTGTTCTGTAAACAACTTTCCTTTTTTCGCTTTTTTGTAGGTACACACGGGTTGTAGTGAGTCAGCTAGAGTGTACACGCGGACTGTAGTGGAGTAGGGCATGTGGGTCTTTAAAAAGGGTGTTTTTAAGAAGAGGTGTTCAGTAATAGCTTGGAAAAGAAGGCATATGAGATGGCTTGATGTTAGGTAAGCATGTATGGTGCAAATTAGGGTTATAACAGATGCCCCCTAACGTGTGAGGTAAAAAGAGAATCTAATGGATGAAATACATTATCAATCTTTATCAATGTACTAAACCGGTGAGCCTAGGGACCAAAATTCAGGAGGTGCCATCTGCAAAATAAAAATTGTCTCACCAAGGCAGGCATACCCATGCTCGGGATGAAATAAATGTTGGACAACTGAGAGGGGGGGTGAATCAATTGTTACCGTGCTAAAACAATTATGCTTCTTTTAAAATATTTAGAAGGCACTCAATGATGATCACAATAAAGCAGAGAAATAAACAAAGACACATTCAGCATCAGTCATGTACATGAGAAAGACAGAGACAGATAATTCCTGAGGAAACCCATACAGGGTTAAAACCTCTTTTTCTTTATATGATAAGTATTATCTACATTCTTTACATTATCATACATATGAGAACCAACTCATTGTGAGGCTACAACCTCTGGTTTTGCAAGCTGCAACTTGCTAAGAGCACCGACTCTTTGTTTTCTCTAGCACCCACTAGAAGGAAGCACCAACTCCCTGGTTTCTCTAGCACCAACTAGAAGGAAGCACCAACTCCCTGGTTTCTCTAGCACCAACTAGAAGGAAGCACCAACTCCCTGTGTTCAAGCACCCACTTGAACCTTTGAGGACACCAGTCCTCCCTAGCAACTCCCAACCTCCCTGAATAATAAATTCTTTGTTACTGAAACTTATTACAGCGATATAAAATTATGCAATGGCTTACCAGCCCTGTTGTTGTTCTATTACATTGCTCTGCCCTGTCTGCATCAGTGTCTTCTGCATACCCCTTGCACTTTATGTTCTTCCCCCTTTTATACTCTCTGCACCATATCCCTTTGACGCAACCTTCCTCTAGCATCCATCTCTACTCATGCGCTCTGCCTCCTTGCTCACACTTGAATCCTCTCCACAACAACAACAACCTCATCGCTTCTTTGTTGCTCCTTCTTATAGTCTCTGTTGTCTTTGTGCATGCAATATTCGCAATGCTTCTTCATGCTCACTCCGCGCCAAATTCCTCCACAACTTGAGTGCTCTGTCTGATCATCATCGTGACTCTTCAGCTTCTCTGATGGTTTTCCCCGTGTGTCCAGCATCACTGTATGTTATACCGAGATTCCTCAGCCTCTCTAGCAGTTTGAGACTCTTCGTCTTCTCTGTGACAGTCGAGCTCACCTTTTCTGTTTCAGTTACAGGCCTCAATGCTCATCATTTGTCAATCGCCTCCATGAACATCATCCTCCCTCTCAGAGACTCTTCACCTCCTCTGTCAGTCATCCTGAGGTGTCTTCGAGTCCTCTGGCAGAAACCATCAGTGGTTTCTAGCAGTTACACTGTATCGTGCTACAGTAGCCCTTCGATCTTTGTTCACATTCACCTACACCATTGGATTGGCTTCATGAGATCTTGCATTCATTTCGGCATTTCTGTGGCCAAGCTTAGCACCTCTAGCTTCTACCTCCATCTTCCATCGATGTAACCAATGGCTATGACCACATGCTTATGCATAAAGCGCTTTTGTGCTTTCTCATTTCAATAATTTTGAAACTATGCTGCGTTGACCCCAAGTCAGCGAAATTTCGATCGCTCGCCACATGTCCTATGATTCGATGGTCCAAATCTAATCTTGATTCAACGGCTGCGATTGAATCGCGATTTCGCATATCGTGATTTCGACTTTCTTGTTGCATTATTTTTTTTGCCTCTTCATGTCGTGATTCGTGAAACTCCGATATGGAGTTCGATCAATGGTCCAGATCTGATCTTGATTCAATGGCTGCGATTGAATCGTGATTTCGCATATCGTGATTTTGGCACTCTTGTTGCATTGAGTTCTTGCCTCTCCAAGTCACGATCCCCAAAAATGAGCTTGGTTGCTCTAGCTCTTTCCTCCATCTCTCGCTGATGTGACCAAGGGCTGTGACCACAACCTTATGCATAAGGCGCTTTCGCGATTTTGCATTTTGCGATTTCGTGACTCCTTTGGTAGGAGTTCTTGTCATCTCCATCTCCCGATATCTGAAGCTCCAAAGTGGTGTAAACTTGCTGACATCACACATGGATTGAGATGTGTTGAATACTGCCACATGTCACTCTGATTCATGACTTAAATGTGCCTAAAGTGTTGAATCAACTTGACACTTGTCATTGCCTAGTTGTGCCATGTGTTCTTAGGTTTGCAGACGTGTCTTGTTTCAGGATTTCGCATTTCGACACTTCGGGACTCCTAATGTTGAGAGTCTCTGACTTCTCCATCTCTCAATTTCCGAAACTCCGAAATGGACTGGGATCAACGGTCTAGATCAAACCTTGGTCTGACGGCTCAGATTAAGTCACGATTTCGCATATCGTGATTTCGAGAGGTTAGGGAACCCCGTTCCTTTGACTCTCCAGTCAGCGAAATGACAATCTTTCCCCACGTGTCCCTCTTGGATCAACAGTCAAGATTTTATCGTGATTTCGTAACTCCAAAATCCTTCATTGTGTCTGATCAACAGTCCATATTTGTCCTCGATCTAACGATCGAGATTATATCGCGATTTTGCGAGTTGACAGGTTGGAGCATTTCATTCCTTTGACTTTCCAATCAGCGAAATGTTGATCTGTGTCCACGTGTCCTACCTGAAGATGGATGGTCCTCCTTCTTGCAGGATTTTGTGAGCCCGCTACTCCTTGCACTTTAAAGAACATGCAGGTTCTCCTTGATCCAACGATGGTCGGATCCAACGCTTGGATCTAATGCCTGAAATCTATCCTCCTCTTCAGCGCGCTCTTCTTGTCTACATTGAGATCTGACAACCATCGGAAATTCTGAATTGTTGATCCAACGATCATGATTGCTGCTCTTCCCCAATTATCACTGCGTTGTTGATCATTGCCGCTATACTCAAGCCATCATCATTGTTGTACTTGCCATCAATGACAAGCATACGCTGCCTGTAAAACATGCCAACAATCTCCCCCTTTGTCATTGATGGCAACTAAGGCACTCGAATTCTTTTCTCCCCCTTTGACATCAATGTCAAAGAAGAGACATGCTCCCCCTGAGCTGTTGCAGTAATTTTAGGAGGCATTAAATATTCAAACAATACAAAAATCCCCCTAACAAGATGGACTCTTATAGGTGTGAAACAAAATGACACCCAGCTTCTGTCTGAGATATTCAAATGGTGTCTTGGCTAGGGGCTTAGTAAAGATGTCTGCAATTTGTTCTGTAGTGGGAATGTAATGGACCTGAACAATCTGATTGGTGACTTGCTCTCTCAGAAAATGATATTTTATGGGAATCTGTTTTGTCTTGGAGTGGAAGATAGGATTTTTAGACACACTGATGGCACTAGTGTTATCACAATGAATTGGGATCGGTGCAGTATACTTTACCTCTAAGTCTGCAAGTGTCTGAATCATCCATAATACCTGAGTGCAACAGGTAGCAGTAGCAATGTACTTTGCCTCTCTGGTTGATAAAGAAATGGAACCTTGTTTTTTACTAAGCCAGGCTACTAAGGAGTCACCCAAGAAGAATGCTCCTCCACTGGTGCTTTTTCTCTCATCAACACAGTTTGCCCAATCTACATCT
>JASDQU010010517.1:373834-389635 GCA_032191745.1 Picea mariana | reverse complement strand
TGAAGGATTATTACTTGACTGTATCATTCTTTGTTGTGGGAAGTATTTATTCCTTTGAAATCTTAATTTCTCATGTCTACATCTTAAGGAACAATTTACAGCTTTGTGGCCAAAGTTAGAACAGTAGAAACAATAGCCATAGAAAAATTCTTTGTACCTGGAAAATGGTTGCCTTCTTTGAGCAAATTGATTTATTTCTTGCTGATGACGTCTTTCAGCAGAGAGAGCATTGTTTCTTTGTTCTACAGATTCAATCCTGGCACCTTTTTCTTTACTTGTCCTAGGCGGCTGATTGTCTTCCTTTGTTTCTGCAGGTTTGTTATTGTCATTGGTTGTACTTTTGACAAACTTGATGGGTTCTTCATTTCTTGGCTTCCCACTGCTTGATCCCTCTTCATAACCCAAACCAGTTTTCAGCTTTGGATTCCTTTGCTGATTCAGAATGGTGGCTAATCCTTCTAAGGCTTTGATACTTGACAAATTCTGATTATACAAGGCTTGAAATTTCTCCATTTCTTTCCTTGTTTTCACTACTTCTTGTTCTAATGATTCACATCTTGTCTTCTTTTCTGATAGTTGTTGTTTTAGAATCTCTTCGATTTTCTTTGCCTCTTCCAATTCTACTTTTAGTAGGACAAGGTCTTCACCAGGTTCTTGACTGTCTTTCTCGAACTGTATCAACAATTGTCTTTGCTTTTTGTTCTTGATTCTTAGTCTGTCAATCTCTTCCAATGCATTGATCAGTTCTCCTTCCATTTCAACCACAACTTCTTCATCATTCTCATCATTTCCTGTGCTTTTATTATCATAATTCTCTTTGGCCATAAGCATGAATTCATTTACCTTATCTTCATAGGAAGAATCACTATCGGTGTCTTCTGAGGAGTCATCATTGTTTACACATAAACTTTTCTTTTTATCAAATCTCTTGGATTTGTGCTTCTCTTCACCTTTATAGTTCTGATCATGTTTCTTGTGTGGACATTTATTTGCAAAATAACCTATCCTTCCACAGTTAAAGAATTTGAAAGGCAATTTAACTTTGTATTTGCCTCATCCCTTCTTCAGTCTCTTCACAAATTTTTCTTCAATTTCATCGGGCTCAGAATCCTCATTCTTGTCTTCTTTAAATGATGCTTCTCTGGAGGTGGGTTTATCTTTAACTATTCACATCTCATATGCAGTCAGTGTTCCTAGAAATTGATCAAACTGCAAGGTTTTTAAATCATTAAGTTCTTCTATAGAAAGGACCTTCGGGTTGAACCTATCTGGGAGAGATCTCAAGATTTTCTGAACTAAAGAAGGTTCCCCAATTGTTTCACCAAGTGCCTTCATTGCATTTACCATTTCTTCTATTCTTAGAAAGTATTTTCTGATAGTTTCATCTTCCTTCATCTTCAGCTGTTCAAACTGTATTCTGTAGGTTTGAAGCTTTGCATCCTTTACCTTCTCATTACCCTCATAACTGCTAATGAGTTTGTCCCACATTTCTTTGACAGTTTCTAGGTGCATAACTTTTATGAATTCTGCTTCTGCAAGCCCACTCAAGATAGCATTCATAGCCTTAACGTTGAAGATAACTTCTAGTTTATCATCCTTATTAGCTAGCACAACTGGCTTTACATACCCAGTATCTACCACATCCCAGACATCTGCACCTAAAGCCATTACGTAGGTTCTCATTCTAACTTTCCAGAAGGCAAAGTTTGTTCCATTGAACAGAGGGGCCTTATTGGTTGAATTTCCTTCATGGCTTGACATGTTTAAGCTCTAGGATCTACCCTTAGAAAAAAAAGGAACCTGGCTCTGATACCAATTGTTGGACAACTGAGAGGGGGGGTGAATCAGTTGTTACCGTGCTTAAACAATTATGCTTCTTTTAAAATCTTTACAAGGCACTTAATGATGATCACAATAATGCAGAGAAATAAACAAAGGCACATTCAGCATCAGTCACATATATGATAAAGACAGAGACAGATAATTCCTGAGGAAACCCATACAGGGTAAAAACCTCTTTTTCTTTATATGATAAGTATTATCTACATTCTTTACATTATCATACATATGAGCACCAATTCATTGTGAGGCTACAACCTCTGGTTTTGCAAGCTGCAACTTGCTAAGAGCACCGACTCTCTGTTTTCTCTAGCACCCAATAGAAGGAAGCACCAACTCCCTGGTTTCTCTAGCACCAACTAGAAGGAAGCACCAACTCCCTGGTTTCTCTAGCACCAACTAGAAGGAAGCACCAACTCCCTGTGTTCAAGCACCCACTTGAACCTTTGAGGACACCAGTCCTCCCTAGCACCTCCCAACATCCCTGAATAATAAATTCTTTGTTACTGAAACTTATTACAACGATATAAAATTATTCAATGGCTTACCAGCCCTGTTATTGTTCTATCACGCTACTCTACCATGTCTGCATCAGTGTCTTCTGCATACCCCTTGCACTTTCTGTTCTTCCCCCTTTTATACTCTCTGCACCATATCCCTTTGATGCAACCTTCCTCTAGCATGCATCTCTACTCCTGTGCTCTGCCTCCTTGCTCACACTTGAATCCTCCCCACAACAACAACAACCTCATCTCTTCTTTGTTTCTCCTTCTTACAGTCTCTGTTGTCTTTGTGCATGCAATATTCTCAATGCTTCTGCATGCTCACTCCACACCAAATTCCTCCACAACTCGAGTGCTCTATCTGATCATCATCATGACTCTTCAGCTTCTCTGGTGGTTCGCCCCGCGTGTCCAGCATCACTATATGTTATACCGAGATTCCTCAGCCTCTCTGGCAGTTTGAGACTCTTCATCTTCTCTGTGACAGTCGAGATCACCTTTTCTGTTTCAGTTACAGGCCTCAATGCTCATCAGCTGTCAATCGCCTCCACGAACATCATCCTCCCTCTCAGAGACTCTTCACTTCCTCTGTCAGTCACCCCGAAGTGTCTTCGAGTCCTCTGGCAGAAACCATCAGTGGTTTCTAGAAGTTACACTGTATCGTGCTACAATAGCCCTCCGATCTTTGTTCACATTCACCTACACCGTTGGATTGGCTTCATGAGATCTTGCATTCATTTCGGCATTTCTGTGGCCAAGCTTAGAACCTCTATCTTCTACCTCCATCTTCCATCGATGTAACCAATGGCTATGACCACGTGCTTATGCATAAAGCGCTTTTGTGCTTTCTCATTTCATGAATTTCGACACTATGTTGCGTTGACCCCAAGTCAGCAAAATTTCGATTGCTTGCCACATGTCCTATGATTCGATGGTCCAAATCTGATCTTGATTCAACGGCTGCGATTGAATCGCGATTTCTCATATCGCGATTTCAACTTTCTTGTTGCATTATTTTGTTTGCCTCTCCATGTCGCGATTCGTGAAACTACGATATGGAGTTTGATCAACAGTCCAGATCTGATCTTGATTCAATGGCTGTGATTGAATCGCGATTTCGCATATCGCGATTTCAACAATCTTGTTGCATTGAGTTCTTGCCTCTCCAAGTCGTGATCCCCGAAAACGAGCTTGGTTGCTCTAGCTCTTTCCTCCATCTATCGCTTATGTGACTAAGGGCTATGACCACAGCCTTATGCATAAGGCACTTTCACAATTTCACATTTCGCGATTTCGTGACTCCTGTGGTAGGAGTTCTTGTCATCTCCATCTCCCGATTTCCGAAACTCCGAAGTGGTGTAAACCTGCTAACATCACACGTGGATTGACACGTGTTGAATACTGCCACGTGTCACTCTGATTCGTGACTTACATGTTCCTGAAGTGTTGAATCAGCTTGACACTTGTCATTGCCTGGTTGTGCCACGTGTTCTTAGGTTTCCTGACGTGTCTTGTTTCAGGATTTCGCATTTCGGCACTTCAGGACTCCTAATGTTGAGAGTCTCTGACTTCTCCATCTCTCGATTTCCAAAACTCTGAAATGGACTGGGATCAACGATCCAGATAAAACCTTGGTCTAACGGCTTAGATTAAGTCGTGATTTCACATATCGCGATTTCGAGAGGTTAGGGAACCCCGTTCCTTTCAGTCTCTAGTCAGTGAAATGACGATCTTTCCCCACATGTCCCTCTTGGATCAATGGTCAAGATTTTATCGTTATTTCGTAACTCCACGATCCTTCATTGTGTCTGATCAACGGTCCATATTTGTCCTCGATCCAACGGTCGAGATTATATTGCAATTTCACGAGTTGACAGGTTGGAGCAGTTCATTCCTTTGAATTTCCAATTAGCAAAATGTTGATCTGTGTCCACGTGTCCTGCCTGAAGATGGACGGTCCTCCTTCTTGCAGGATTTTGTGAGCCCGCTACTCCTTGCACTTTAAAGAATGTGTAGGTTCTCCTTGATCCAGCGATGGTCAGATCCCGCGTTTGGATCTAACGCCTGAAATCTGTCCTCCTCTTTAGCGCGCTCTTCTTGTCTACATTGAGATCTAACAACCATCGAGAATTCTGAATTGTTGATCCAACGATCACGGTTGCTTCTCTTCCCCGATTATCACTGCGTTGTTGATCATCGCTGCTATACTCAAGCCATCATCACTGTTGTACTTGCCATCAATGACAAGCATACGCTGCCTATAAAAAATGCCAACAATAAAATCATGGCTACCAATCAAATACACTGTAGATCCATGTCATATAACTATATAAAGTGTAGCCGTGAGCAATACACAGCGGATCTACATCTCAAAGTAAAAAAGATATACATGTATAGTATCCATCTTCTAGAAGCTGATAAGGCCTGATGGCTGGAGATGATGTCTTCAGAGGTCAAGCATCAACTTCAAAATCTTCAAAACTCGGGTAGGAGTGTAATATGAGTGTACGACTTCACTACCCAGAGTTCTTCGATGGCTCGTCAGTCATGGACTAGAGGATCTTGATGATCAAACTGGAGGATTCATTGACTTTGAACAAAGACTTGATTGGACTTTCGGGATCGCCAAGCATGAGGGCAAGAGACAAACTATAGAGGGGCCAAATCAGGCTTGGTAAAAACTTCCCTTGGACAATAGCACGACAAATGATGAGACTCAGGCAACATGGAATTGACATAAGTTCACGATGCAGGAGGCAGCGCAAACTCTCCATATGTTTGGACGAATAACCAAATGAAAGACACATCTCTATGTAGCGATAACATCTTCCTAAGGTCATATTAAATCCCAGAGTTTGAATAACAAACAGAAGGATGTGCTTTGTCCAAGGGCGACTCATTGTGCTACCAATGAAAAGAAATGATTTTTCCTTCCTCTTTTTGAGGTATATTTGATTTTTTTTTTGTCTTTTTCAATAACTTTGGAAAGATTGAAAAAGAATAAAAGAATGTTTCATTACAAAGGAGGAACGAGTGTCTCAAACATACTAGTTCTAGGTGCAAGGACAAGACTAATGTTCAGAGCAAGGACATTCGGAAAAATTCCTCCTGGGGCCAAAGGTGTCAAGATGCAAAGGCAAAGTGTTATAGGGATTGCATATAAGGCATGCTTCATATGGTTCAGTTGAGAGTAACATGAAACTAGCATTAGGCCAAAGACGCAGGCATGCAAATGCGATTAATAAAACACACAATGGTAACGTCCTTTGATGTAATTTTAACGAGCCCAGAGAAGGTAAGCTCGGCGGTTTTTTATATTTAGAGAGTCTAAAAAAACATAAAAGGATACTCCGATGGGGTACCTTTTTCGAAGGTAGTCTAGTTGGTTCGAAAAAGGGGTAAACTAGCACCGACAAGACGTCTATTCAAAACCATTTTAATGAGTGTGATAAAGGCAAGATCACTCGACAATTTTTTTATTTTTAAGGAGTCTGAAAAAATCTTAACTGTGGACTCCGTCAGGAATGTTCTTCTAGACCATTTTAACGAGTGTGAAAGAATAAGGTCACTCGACGATGTTTTCAATTTTACGGAGTCTGAAAAGAGCTTAACTATGGACTCTGTGGGGGTTCCTTTTTCATACATTTAGTCCCTCAGGCCCGAAAAAGGGTTAAAATTATACCTGAGAATACTCTTCTAGATAACAAAGGTTTCTAGAGTATACCTTTGTTTGTACAGTTGACCATCCAGACCAAAAAAGGGGTAAACTACTATCGAACAGACGTGCCTTCAAATTTCAGTTTAACGAGCATGAAGGGCAATAAGATCACTCATCAATATTTTCACGTTTAGAGGGTTTGAAAAGAGCTTAAAAGAAGACCCATTAAGTTTTGGGTGTCCCGAGGTTGAGGTCAAGAGTGATACGAAATTATGCGAATGAGGCTCAAACTCGTAATCAGGAAAAGCTAGTAAGGATTCCCGCTCTGATAGTCATTAGTGATAGCATGTTAGGGTGAGCTCTACCACTAAATTATGACACTTCTAAAGAAACAATGATGGTTTCATGTCGCAACTTGGTGGGATCGATCCTGTGGCAAAGCGGAAAAGACAACAAGATGCAGGAAATAGAGGTGGAATCCTAACTTAAATGAAACGAGTTGAAAAGTTGACTTTTTACCAAAGGACCTTCAAAACGACCCAAATATTAAAAAAAATTCCAAATTCCCAAAGTAACACTTCTCGTGAAAATCCAAAGAAAACTCCTGAACCATGCTAAATGATTTTTATCTTAGAAAAAATGGCAAAAGGGTCAAAAACAAATGACAAAAAGAGGCCAAAACGTCTATAAATAGAAGCTGTCAGCTCATTATCACCATTGTTAACCGAGAAATTTATTGTGGAGCCAAAAACACCCCTTCATTAAGAAAGTTGATTCCAGGAGTTTCAGTGGACGGAACGAGCTTCTGATTGGATCAAGTAAGTAATTACTACCCCCTCTTGAAATTTAATTAGTTCTTTATGCATTTAAATTCATGTTTTGGGGGGGCGTCGACCTTTTAAAAGGTAGGCCCTAGGTCCATGCGGGTTTTCTTATGATAGCCCGAGTGTACATGTGGGCAGAGGAAAAACTACATGTGTGTACACGCTACTGTTAGCATTACAGCCCATGTGGACCCATTATTTAATGTAAAAAATTAAAAAAGCAAGGGTTAACCCTCTTGAACTAGGTTTTTGCAGGATGTATGCTCACTGGAGGGAAAGAGAGCATGAGGATATTAGTGCATTTGTTGGGGAGGACCCGAATGTTGTTGCTACATTAATGCAATGTGGGTTGTTAAAAAAAAATCTATGCCCTTTCATGCGAGCACAACCTAGGATATTGAACGCCTTAGTGGATTATTGGCATCTCGATGTAAAGGCATTTATGCTAGAGGGGCATTTTCTAGTTCCAACCACAGAGAACATATCTTTTCTGATTGGCCTCTCCAAGAGGGGGGAACCAGTCAATTTTCATACTTTTCCTTCCGGGCATCACAACATATTGGAGTTGATTGGACTCCATTATGAGGCAGGTACAGACAGAACGAGCTCGTAAGTACCGATAAGCAAGATCTCAGACTTATCACTGCAAGTGATAGTGTTTCTCATCGGGAAAATTACTGGGTCTACGGCTTTGCATTAGGCTTCATGTGCACAAATGAAATGTGCAGTTCAGTGCTTAAATGCACAAATCTTCGATTGGAGCACCACATTGCTAGATTGTATGAAGAGGCAACTAACATATTGTTAGCTACGGAATCCGAGGAACTTCGGGTTTGGAATGATTCTTTGTTATTTATTCTTTGAATGAGTGCCCAGGTTTATCCCTCGAGAGGTGTCAAGAGGGCACCGAGCTTCTCTTCCTGCATTATGCAAATGGGCAATGCTACTGCTGCGACAGGGGGGGGAAGGACCATTGAGGCCTTTGATGACAACTTTTTTTCTTGGTTGTCGCGACAAATATCGGTCATAGAGGATTACCCCTATGCTGTGATTGACTTCTCAAGAGATCCTGAGATACCAGTACCTACCAGTGAGGAGAGATGGGTAAGTTTCCATCGTTTTTTTTTTTTTCTTTTTTTNTATATATATATATATATATATATATCAATTTTTTATACTAGAGAATTTGACAGATATGTGTCTATTATGTGTAGATGTGGGCATAGTGTGACCAGTAGATTATGCGAGGAACAAGTGACGTCCTCGGCCAAGGGTCGCACCTTTCGCCGCAGGGTGACCAGCAGCAGCAGAAGAGCTTCTATCCGGTGAGGCTGAGAGAGTTCTAAGACGAGTAGAGAGAAATTTCACCTCGCTCACTAGGACAGTCCCCATGGCAGAGATTGAGGATCTACCACCATCTATGTAGCCTCATGTAGTGGGGGCACCTCGGACATGGGTCCATCTTTTTCGACGTTTGGAAAACGACGTTGATTATTACAACAGGGCCCATAGGCCCCGTCCTTAGTTAGGATGGAATTTTCATGTGTCAAGGACACTACTTGTATATTTTTTGAGGGCATAAGCCCCATGACTCGTTGCTGGTCGTATTTTTGAGGCACTTGCGCCCACCTATGTACTCTGATGATTTTGATATTATATATGGATTTTTGTGTCTTTTTATGTCTTATGGATTGTATTTTATTTTTTTTAAATGTATTTACATGTGCATGTGTATGTCTTTCTTATATGTGTGCGAAATGTCAATATAAAATTTGATTAGATAGAGTTTATGTGACTTGATTTGATCTCCTAGGAACATGAAAATATGTAATATAATAAAATCTTCGTTCTAAGAGACGTACCCTAAGGAATCATCGGTGTAAAGTAGGATCATGAACACAGTAGACTCTATTTAACTGAGACACAACCAGTTGAGTGTCTAAATAGACCCGGAGGTGAGAGATACCAAATGACAAAGTGTCATGAAGCAACTCAATAACTACGATGTATTAGATGACATTGTTTGTGGTGTCACCTAAACATATACCTCTTGAAGAAAATAACTGGCCCTGAGGTGTAAAAATTACCCAAGCTACGGAGGCAAGCCTCTGAGTGTGTTGGCTAGCGTCGTCTGTGTATCCAACGAACACCTCTGATTCACTTGACATCTGCCACAGTGACAAAAGATAACATCAAAAATGGCACGTCCATAAAACCGAAAGAAACCAAAAAGTAATAGTACAACGACTATACATATGTTACAAAAAGTTACCCAAGGTGACCTACCTATGAGTAATACTTCTTGAGGTAGAGCCCATTTCTAGGCTCTGCCAAAGCATGTCCCTCAAAATCTACCAGATGATAAGTGCCCTTTTAAGAACCTCTTTTATGATGAAAGGTCTGAACCACATGTGTTTGAACTTGCCTACCCCGAGGGGTTCCTTATCTTCGTCATAGACCAGGACAAGGTCGCCTTCCGAGAAAATTCGAGGATGAACGGACCGATCATATTGACACTTGAAATTTTTTTTGTGAGCTTTGTTAGAGAAGGCCGCATCACGAAGTTCTTCATTGAGATGATTGAGATATACTAAATGTTCTTCAAGCGTTGAAGTGTCTAGCAATAACTGTACTGCCAACTTTAAAGATGGGATCTGGCATTCTATGGGAAAGACGACTTCTAGCCCGTAAACGAGTTGAAAAGGTGAGAAACCGATTGCAATCTTAACAGACGTTCGGTAGGCCCATAATGTTGAGTACAACATCAAATGCCTATTTGACTTGGCCGAATTGATCGTTTGTTGTAGGATGGGCTTAAAAGATTTATTGATAGCTTCCACCTGACCATTCGCTTGAGGGTAGTAGGGTCACAAATTTTCTTGCCTCAACCCAAGATTTGATGTTAACTCAGTCATCATTTGGTTCTGAAAGTGACTGTCGTGGTCAGTGACAATCTCTCTCGGGACGTTGAACCTTGCTATAATCTAGTTAAACAAAAAGAGAGTTGCAGTGTCTCCATCATATTTAAACGTTGGCATAGCTTTGACCCACTTTGTGAAGTAGTCGATGGCTACATTGATATAATGGTGCCCCCTTGTTGAAGGAGGGTTGCATGTAGTGTAATCAATCCCCCACTTGGTGAAGGGACCAAATGTGATGACAGGAAACATGGTAGTGGGAGGTGCCCTCATCTTTCGAGAGAAGATCTGACATGGATGGCACTTCTTGACTGATGTGATACAATATTTGATTAGTGTCGGCCAGAAGTAACTGGCTCATAAAATATTTTGGGTTGTTGCCAACCCAGATAAATGACCACCACATGCTCCAGTATGGAAATCGTTAAGCATGATTTTCGCTCCTCCATGAGTGAGGCACTGGCGAAGGATGCAATCTACACCTTGATGATAGAGAGTGTCCTTGAGGATGAGATAGTTCTTGGCCTGATGATCTATATGACGACGCTCATCACGAGAAGCAGAGGTGGGGCACTTCAAAGTTTGGAGATAGACAAGTGTATCTCCATACCAGGGGTCTGAATATGCTATCAAAAACATGTCTCCTTGAATAGGCGATTCTTCAGGTATAACATCACCTGACTTGACTGGAAGTTCTGAGATGAGTTTTGCAAAGACCAGTGACTTTTTGGACTTCATAGAAACAAAATCTAATTCAAATTTCTGGAGGACGACTATCCATCTACTGATCTTTCCATCGATTACCCATCATGTCAACATGTATTGAAATGGATTCACAATAGCAATGACGGTGGTCTTGGGAAACAAAACATAATGATGGAACCGTTGGACAGTATGGACTACTGCCAACGCAAGTTTTTCGATATGAGAATAATTGAGTTCCGGTCCAACCAGGCCTCGGCTCAGGTAATAAATCACATATTCTGAGAGAAAATCATCCTCTTGAACTAATACAATGCCGATGGTTGACTCTGCTTCGGCCAAGTATAATAGGTAATCTTTGTTATAATTGGGTGGTCGAAGCAGAGGGGAAGTTGTGAGGGCATGTTTCAATGCTTCGAAGGAGCGTTGAGTGGCATCATACCAATGAAAAGCAACGTCTTTCTTCAGTAAGCACATAAATCCCTTTGTGATCTACGTATAGTTTTCGATGAAACGCCACAAAAATTTATCTTTTCCTTGTAGACTCTGAAGTTGAAGGATTGTACGTGGGGGAGGCAACTGAACTATTGCCTCAACCTTGAGAGGATCGACCATGATCCATGTTGTTGAAACTATGAAACCTAACAAATAGCCCGACATCACGCAAAAACTGCATTTGTTGGGATTCAAGCAAATCTGGAAGTAGCGACATCGCTCAAAGATAAGTCGAAGGTGTGTTGGATGATCAGATCCTGTACGAGAGAGTTATACTAAATCATCTAAGTAGGACTCGATGATATGTTTGAGATCATGGAAAGCAAAAGACATGGCCTGCTGAAAGGTAGTGCCAGCATTTTTCAGACCAGACGACATCTTACGATATGCAAATGTGCCCCATCGACAAATGAATGTTGTTTTTTGTTGGTCTTTGGGTTTGATTTGTATCTAATTGTATCCCGAAAAACCATCTATGAAAGAAAAGGACTCACAACTTGCACATTCATCGACTATCTGGTCAATAAATGGTGTGGGAAAATTATCTTTTAGACAGGCCTTGTTCAAATCACGGAAGTCTATACAAACATGAATCGTACCCTACTTTTTATTAACTGGCACAGGGTTTGACACCCATTGGGTCAAATGGACGGGGTAGATAAAACCTGCCTTGAGAAGTTTATCCACTTCGACCTTAATAGCTACTTCTTTCTTAGGATTAATTGGACAAAGCTTCTGCCGAACCGGCTTAGCATCAGGATAAGTCGTTATTTTGTGTTCAACAATTTTTGGATCGATTCCTGGCATTTCCTCGTAAGACCAAGCAAAAACATCACAGAATTCCTTAAATAAATATGTGTAGATTTGAATCTCTTCGGGGGAGCAGTCAGCTCCCATGAAAACATTCTCCATGATGCCAGGGGTTCTAGAGATGTTTATAGGTATAGTTTCAGCGATGGTTTCCATATTACCCTCGGCATAAACAATATGTGTAGCCAAAGGATTAATAGGACAATACCTATCTCCAGTAATAGTCAAGGTGAATTACCCTGCCTCAATTCTGCTTAACTCTAGGAGGAAATAAGATTTATGATGGAGATCATCCTAGGGTTTGTCCAGACTAGTCATTGCTTCCATGATTGCTTCGTCTGAAGGAAAGACTAAGTCTAAAGAATCTGTATCAGCAAGGGAACCTTGAGCCCCAATAGGCTCTAGAATCGGATCTAACTCTTGTGCGGGAGTTGGATCGAGGTCGGCGGAATCCTGCTAGACTAAAGAGTACACTACTTCTATCGTGGAAAAGAACATGGATATACCATGGTTCCCTCTCCCTTCCATCGTGGCCGATGGGGGAGGAAGAATCCATGGATTGTTGAAGTAAGTCGTGTGAAACGACAAAACTTGGAACACCTCAACCTTATGGTGGTCAGATATGAACTTAACATTGCCTTGAGGAGGTGGGTAATAGAAAGTGCCCATCAAAGGTGGTCACAAACCAACCCCTATGTTGACAACGCCAGGTTGAGGGTTATCAATCATTGGGACCATAGAAGCCCCCAATGAAGGGTCAAGTTGGGAGAAATACAACTAATCAATGGTCACAATCTGGCCCTCATGTGGAAACAACAAGACCTGGAAAACTGTAGCGACTACTACTTGCATAGCATAGGTCCAAATCCTTCCTAACAAAATATTGTAGTCAATAGATGCATCGACCACTTCAAACTCAACACACACGGTTTTCCCTCCTAACTGCATGGGAAAAGAGGGGATAATGCCATGTGGTCAAAATGAATGATCGTCGAAAGCGGTAAGAAGAGTAGGTGACGGAGACAAAACGGGCTGGCCAATGGCCTTCCAACATGCCAAAGACATTACACATGTTGAGGCACCCTCATCAACCACTATGCGGAAAATGTTCTGATTAAAATTTTTCATGGTGTAAGCCACTACTATCTAGAACGCTACATGGTAAGGAAGACGAGGTTTTAAGTCGGTCATATCAAGCATGATCGTACCCAGATTACAAGTCTCGGTGGATCCTAAAACAGATAACAGAGCCTTTCTCTGGGAAGGGAATCTTTGGAGGACTTCCAAAGAAGACATCGCACAAGGGGTTTGAGACAAATCCTCCACCAGAGAGTAGTTATGGGTGGCCCTTGCATTTGGGTTGTGAGAAGCTTTCTTAAACACACCTTTTGGGATGCGTGTCATGGTGTTGCCCAACGTCTTCTTGATCTGGAGAGGAAGATACGGGGTTTCATCTTCTATACCTTTCTCATAGGTGTTTTTCTTGCTGTAATCATGTGCTCTAGTCGATATATAGGCATCACCTTTCATCATATACACATTTGCGGATGCAATATTGTTTGAAGACGGAGGGCATCCTTGGGTGCCCCCTTCCACGCTTGTAGAGGCTTGAGTTAGATTTTGGCCATGTTAAAAAGGGCTTGTTAACACAGTCAGCTGCTGCTATGATAATAACTTTTGGGCCTCTACAAGCCGAGGGCATTGGTGAGTTGGGTGGTATTCCACACACAAATTACATGGATACCTCGACTTCCTTTTTTTGGTGTTTCCCTTGCCAGCATTATTAGTGGGTTTATTATCCCCTTTACCCTTATTACGTTGTTTTTTCTTTCCATCGGGTTGTTGGGTGGCCTTCGGATTTGTTGATTGCACACTTTGTACATCCGACATTTGGGTAGGGGGAGCAGCCGGAACAGTAGTCTGGCTGGCCATTGTATGTTGGATAGACAATTGCTGCAATTGTTTTGCCATTTGTTCATCAGACTTTGTTTGTGCTGAACCAACAATACCATCGGCATGTTGTCCATCTTGTTGTCTGGTTTTATCAAGTATTGATTATGGCGCATCTAGCAACATCTCGTACAGTATACCAGACTGAGAATAGATTAGCTCAAGCTATTGAGCTCTCATGATTGCATATTCTTCGGTAAACACTCACGACGTTACGACGTCTTTGGATAACTATGGGACCAAAGACTTAAGGGACAACTCTAGCAGGAATGCTGGTGGGATTGGCACCTTAATCAAACTCTTCCATCGTCTCCACTCTTGGATGTGATCAGAGATATGGTCCTCTTTTGTCTATTCAAAATTCGCCAGCAATTTTGTGCCAGCGTCGTATCTCATAGGTAATTGGAAATGGTTTAGTAAATCCATTGCCAATTCACCGAAGGAAGAGTATCTTGAGTGGTCGAGCTCAATGTACCATTTTGCAGCACTCCCAATGAGAGTACGTTGAAATAGTCGCAACTGTATGGAGTCGCCTTTCAACAAATTAGATGAGCACCAAAGGTGGAAAGTAGTCACATGATCACCTGGATCTTCATTAGGCTTGGATTTGAACTTTTGTATATCCGAAGGAAACTTTATCGGCATAGGGGGCCAACGCAGATCGTGACAGATAGGGTCGTTCAAAAACCTTGTTAAGTCTGAAAAATGCAAGGTTTCCAGGAAAGGTAGTTTGGGTTGTTGGTGATAACCATGGAAAAAGGGGCCTAGAGTTTTACTAGCACCAGGTTTCCAAGAAAAGTTGGGTTGTTGGCCTGGGTTCGGGTAAAAACCATGGCCATGACTAGCGTACGGATTCTGCATTTGAGGAGACATCATTGGCTGATTCCCAAAATAGGATGTAGACGATTGGGTGTGCATTACATTCGAAAGACTTTGGGAGGGATTTCCCCATGTCGATCCCATGGGCATAGGTACTGAACCTTTCCCAGGGTTCCATTGGTTGTGAAAATAATTTCCCCAAATCGGCATTCCTGACAAGAGAAATCAGCCTTGCTAAGAATTCCAAGGTCCTGATGCGGAAGAAGTTATTGGGTTTGCTCCCTGTGTGGGAATAGTACCCTGCATAGGATTACGTTGGCCATAACCGGGGTTGCCCCCAGTCGAGAAATGTTAAGGCCCTAACCCGCACATAGGTAGATCAATGTATTCGGATGTAATAAAGGTCAATATTAATAAGGCCTTTCAATAAAATAGAATAAGGCGTATGTAAGAAGACCTAATAGAAGCTTCCGCTTCTAGAAGGATCTTCCTCTAGATGTTTCTCTTAATATACATATTTAGTATAAATAAGGGTCGAGGGCATGAAAACCCTGGCTTGAAGATTATTGTAACAGAGCACTGCTCGATTGGAGGTTGCCCCCTCGAAGAGGCCTGTGAACGTTGCTTTCTGAATCAAAGTGTTATTTCTATTGCTATTCTTATATCATTTCTGTGTTATTTTGAAGATTATGCTGGATATTTTATTGTTATTCTACCATTTCTAGCATTTTATTTCTATTCTGCATATTTTATATATCTGGTATCTTGCAAGTGGTATCAGAGCACTTTCCTTGGCAGATATTGTGGGTATTTTTTTTCAGGGTAGAGACGTATTACGACGTCTTTAAGCCACAAAGATCTGTCATTATGTGCATAAACCCGCGGTTGAGGGATTCATACACGTAGGAAATACAAGTCGTTCATAAGCGCACATCTGTTTGCCACCCTTGTAACCCCTGTTGGTACCCCTTCGAGTGGTAGAACATTAGACAGCACCTATGTACAGAGCGGCCTAGATTTCCTGAAGCCCTCTTTGGATAAACCTATCGGCCGCTGAACTGCTATAGTGTCATCGAGAACAACACTCGGGAAGATACTCTCTAGTGCTTGGGTAGTAGGGTAGTACGACTAAGGGTACGGTCTATCCTCCTTAGTTAGTGCCCTGAGATATTGGGCCGAGTACTACTGTTGGACCTCGCACGTATATCAGAGAGCTATAGCACAGGGCAAAACCTTGTCTGTAGAACCCTTGAATACCTAACCCTTGGGGAACATAAACATAA
>JASDQU010010517.1:352505-373734 GCA_032191745.1 Picea mariana | reverse complement strand
CCTCGAGACCCAACAAGAAGTGCAACAACTCAGTGCTACTATTGCCTCCCGGGATGCATCCATCAATACCACCATAAATGCATCTGTAAATGCAGTCGTGCAGTCCGCAATAGCGGAAGTCAAACATGAACTGACCACCCAGCTTGAATCTGTCTTTGCATCACTCTGCACCAAACTCAAGATCCCTACCGATGACTCTTTTCCTGATGCACATACAAATACTGAAGGTGAAACCTCTTCCCATTCCTTTCAGCCCCATCACTTTCAATGGGACATACGCCTTCCACGGGTGGATGTAACCAAATTTGATGGCTTGAACCCCACTGGTTGGGTCACCCAAATGGAACATTATTTCTCTCTATACAACATTACAGATGACTTGGCCAAACTCCGGTATGGTGTTCTCCATCTAGATCAAGAACGCTGACAATGGTGGCAATGGAGAAAAACTTCCCGTCAAGGGTATATTGCTTGGACCCAATTTGTGACTGAGCTTTATGAACACTTTGACACTGACACCAACCATTTGGGCCATTTGACAAAATTGAATCAATCAGGCACAGTAGAAGACTTCATAGTTGCATTCGAGCACATGGCTTTTCGAACAGAGGGCATGACTAATGCTTTCTTTCGAGAGTGTTTTATCAGTGGCCTCAAGGAGGAGATTCGGGCCCATGTCCTCATGGCTCGACCTACGACTTGGGTGGAGGCTACTAAAAAAGCTAAAGAAGCACAACAAATTGTTTCCTCTCAAAACCGTAAGCCTTCCTTTATCCCTCGCCCTAAACTAGTCAACCCCAATACTCCCTCCGCCCCATTAAAGGTCCAAAAATTGACCAGGGCAGAAATGGTTGAACGCCAACTCAAAGGCCTTTATTATAATTGTGATGAAAAATATTTCCCAGGTCATAAATGTAAGGAACAAAAGCTTTTTATGGCCATATCTAAGGATATTCTGGAAGAGGATGTTGACACTCCCCTTGTGCCCAAGTCACCAGAAATCACTGACATAAACCCTCCCTCCGACCCTCCCGAAGTGGAACCGATCATTTCCCTAAATGCTCTCACTGGCTTCTCTACCCCCCAAACCCTCAAGTTAATCGGTTACATCAAACACCGAAAGGTCATCATTCTGGTTGATAGTGGCAGCACCCACAATTTTATTCATCGTCGCATTGCCCAAGAAACCCATTGCTACATCCATGCTGTCAACAATTTCCAAATCATGATTGCCAATGGTGGTTCTATAAAATGTGGCGGGCGCTGTGAAAATGTACGTCTCCAAATCAGTGACTACCACCTCAAATCCCATATGTTTTCTATTGACATGGGCGGTTGCGACATTGTGTTGGGTGTAGACTGGCTAAGGACTTTGGGTCCCATTCTCATGGATTTTCAGAACTTAACCATGCAATTTGACCAAGGCGGCCACCAACATAAATTCCAAGGCATCACTACTGGTTCACCTGAGGTCATCAGTTCTCATCGCATGGAAAAACTGCTTAAAAAAGGTCATTCTGGTGTAATTGCCCAACTCCACACCATACAAGCCACAGAGACACACCCAGTGCCCCAATACCTCCAAGCCATCCTTTATAAACATAAAATGGTATTTTCCACTCCCCAAGGTCTCCCTCCTTCCCGCGGTGTCCATGATCACTCCATTCCCCTTGTCCCAGGAAGCCTTCCCCCAAATATATGTCCCTATCGCCACCCCTTTGCACAAAAAAATGAAATTGAAAAAATGGTCCAGGAACTCCTTATTGTCGGCATCATCCGTCCTAGTACGAGCCCTTACTCCTCTCCAGTCATCATGGTACTGAATAAAGAAGGTTCTTGGAGAATGTGTCCTGACTTTCATGCTCTCAAAAAATTGACCATCAAAGACAAATTCCCCATTCCTGTCATTGATGACCTCCTAGATGAATTGAGTGGCACCCAATTCTTTACCAAACTTGATCTTTGCTCGGTCTATCACCAGATACGTATGAAAGGGGCCAACATTCCCAAGACCACCTTTCACACTCATGAGGGCCACTATGAGTTTTTAGTCATGCCCTTTGGTTTGTGTAATGCCCCCTCCACCTTCCAGAGCCTCATGAACCATGTCTTCCGCCCTTTTCTCCATCATTTTGTGTTAGTTTTCTTTGATAATATCCTCATCTATAGCAAAACCTAAACAGACCATCTTACTCATGTGGATCAAGTTCTCTGCCTACTCTCTCAGCACCAACTTTTCCTAAAACAGTCCAAATGTGCTTTTGGTGCCTCAGAAGTAGAATACTTGGGCCATATGGTGGGAAAGGATGGCGTCAGGGTGGACTCGAAAACGATTGAAGCTATGCAAGACTGGATGCACCCCAAGACTCTCAAAATATTGCGTGGATTTTGGGCCTCACAGGGTATTATCGCAAGTTCGTTAAGAACTACGGAAAGATTGCAGCACCTCTCACAGCTCTCCTCAAAAAGAACTCTTTCACTTGGACTCCAGCAGCTGCTCAAGCTTTTCAAACCTTGAAGACGGCCATGTGAACCACTCCAGTTCTGGCCCTTCTCTACTTCACAAATACCTTTGTGTTGGAATGTGACACCTCAGGGAAAGGAATCGGTGATGTCCTTGTGCAATAGGGTCGACCGTTGGCCTTCACTAGCAAGCAACTGTCTGAAAGGAATCTAGGCAAACCCATTTATGAAAAAGAAATGTTGGCTATTCTGCATGCCGTTGAGTTGTGGCGTCCTTATCTCTTGGGGCAATGCTTCCAAATTAAGACCGACCATCAAAGCCTCAAGTACTTTCTAGAACAATGCATTTCCTCCCAGGAACAACAAAAATGGGTGACTAATCTCTTTGGATATGATTATGAGATCATTTACAAGAAGGGAAAAGAAAATGTTGTGGTAGATGCACTATCCCGGAAATATGAAGACAAAGGATCCCTTTTTTCTCTTTCCTTCATTGTACCCAATTGGCTCCAAACTGTGCGCCAAGAATGGCTTCAAGAACCCAAAAGTTCTCATCTGATCCAGCAACTACAGAACAAGGCTCTGACTCCCCCAGGGTACTCCTGGCTCCAGGATGAGCTTTGATACAAAGGCCGCTTGTATTTAAATAAACAATCCAAGCTCAAATCCATGGTGCTTTCTGAGCTTCATGCTACACCCACAGTGGGGCACTCAGGGTTCACCAAAACATATGACTGAGTCAAACGTTCTTTTTTCTGGGATGGTATGAAACAGGACATCCGTAATTTTGTCGTTGAATGTGAGGTGTGTCAACGCAACAAGTGAGAAACATTCAAATCTCCAGGCACCCTCCAACCACTTCCGATTCCCCCTGCTATTTGGAAGGATATCTCTATGGACTTTATTACAGGCTTACCCAAATTGGGGAATAAATCAGTCATAATGGTGGTGGTGGATCGCCTTTCCAAGTATGCTCATTTTTGCGCTCTGCACCACCCATTTACTGCATCCACAGTGGCTCAAATTTTCATGGACCGGGTCTTCAAGCTTCATGGCATGCCACACTCTATTGTTTTTGATCGAGACCCAACTTTCACAAGAAATTTTTGGCAAGAACTGTTTAAGCTACAAGGCACACAATTCCATCTCAGCTTAGCTTATCATCCCCAAACGGATGGTCAAACAGAAGTTGTCAACAAGTGTTTGGAAACATATCTAAGGTGATTTGCCTCTGAAAAACAACACTAGTGAGCTCAATGGTTACCACTCGCTGAATGGTGGTACAACACTACATACCATACAGCCACTCACATGACTCCTTTTGAAGCGGTATATGGATAGAAGCCACCTTCAGTTCTCTCATACTTACTGGGTACCTCGAAGTTCCAGGCGGTTGACCAAACACTTACAGTTCAAGAGGATATCCTTCGTACCCTTAAAGAGAACTTGGTCATGGAACAGAATAGAATGAAGCAGCAAGCAGATCAAGGTCGCTCTGAACATCAATTTGCAGAAGGGGATCAGGTGTTTCTGAGACTGCAACCATATAAGCAAACTTCCCTCAAGGCCGAGCATTTTCAGAAGCTAGCACCCAAATTTTATGGCCCTTACACAGTTCTCAAGCATGTGGGACAAGTCGCATATCAGTTAGCTCTGCCCAGTCAGTCGAAGCTACATTCTGTTTTTCATGTTTCATGCTTGAAGAAGGTGATTGGAACCAGGTGCCAAATTCAAACCAACCTTCCAGAGTTAGCTGAAGAAGGATCCATTTGGATACAACCAAAAGCATTTTTGGACCAGCGTAAGCGTTGCCTTCATCAGAGAACCATCAAGGAAGTGCTAGTACAGTGGAAAGTTATGACTCCAACAGATGCCACTTGGGAACTAGCTACCATTTTGCAGCAATTTCCACATCTCAAGCCTTGAGGACAAGGATGTTCTTAAGGGGGCGGACATGTTAAGGCCCTAACCTGCACATAGGTAGATCAATGTATTCGGATGTAATAAAGGTCAATATTAATAAGGCCTTTCAATAAAATAGAATAAGGCGGATGTAAGAAGACCTAATAGAAGCTTTCGCTTCTAGAAGGATCTTCCTCTAGATGTTTCTCTTAATAGACATATTTAGTATAAATAAGGATCGAGGGTATGAAAACCCTGACTTGAAGATTATTGTAACAGAGCGCTGCTCGATTGGAGGTTTCCCCCTCGAAGAGGCCTGTGAACATTGCTTTCTGAATCAAAGTGATATTTCTATTGCTATTCTTATATCATTTATATGTTATTGTGAAGATTATGCTGGATATTTTACTGTTATTCTGCCAATTCTAGCATTTTATTTCTGTTCTGCATATTTTATTTATCTGGTATCTTGTAGGAAAGCATCTGACGAGAAAGTGTTGTTACCAAATGCATCGAACAAAGAAAAAGGTGTCGACCCTACCGACATATTATGAGAAGGTGGTCCTTGAATCCCTACTCCAAATGAACTATGGTGTGTGTTTAGCCTGGCGGATTGCTGGTGGGTACCATCGAGCAAAGGGGATGAAGGAGGTATATGACCTCCCCCATAAGGGAAGCATTAAAGGGAGCTGAAGTGCCCCCCATGGGTCCTTGCAAAGGAGTGTTAGAGCTCCCTTCTCCCAGACCTAAAGTCTGTAAAGTGGGGTAGGATAGTACAGGGCATGTACCTAAGCTAGGCATCCTGTATGAGAATGGATGCCCTCTCACACTCTGTGTGAAAGGAGCAGCGTTCGCCAACAAAGACGGGATTGGACCACTACTCGAGGTAGAGGCAGTCGAGACCATGGTGGCTCAGACCGGTGATAGTGGGTTAGGAGGTGGACCACCCCCTGTGGTGATAGCCAAAGTGGGAATAGAATAATTCCCAGAAGAAGTGGAAACATTTGTTTCCATATCTAAGTGTGACACTGTCTGGCGCCCGTAAGGATAAATTTGTATGATGATGGGTGCCAAAAGATCAGTGGTTGGAGTTTCAGGTGGACCGAGAGCCTCCTCTCCAAGGTCTAAAATAGTTGGTTCCTCTGGATGTTGGTAGGTCACAGTTTCCTATGACCCGATCGCTTCAAAAGACCCTTGTTGGTCTATCTTTTGCCTTAGCTGTGGCGGGGGTGGCTCTAGTGTAACCGGTGGCAGGCCAAGAAGCCTTCGTTATCAGTGGAGCTCATGATTCTCCACTATGTGAGGAGATATAAGACACACTAGGGCTTTTTATCCATTCAAAAATAGCACACACTAGAAAAAAGTCCCTACAAGATAAAACAAGCTAACACTATACTAGTTGGAAGAACAGTTACAACAACCAACACTAGAGAAACTTAGGTGCAAGTGAAACTCAAACACAGAAGAACCCTCCGGGTATACTCTGTAAATAATGACCCGATGCCTGTCCTAGGTACCATGGTATACCCCTGCAGTCACCTATGTATGTCTCTAAAAAAGATAGGAAAATAGGTTGCCAGTGCACAAACAATCACCAGGCGGGTACAGTCGACAGTCGGGTAGACCACAATGAGAAGAGTATCGAGCCTAAAACCTGTTAAGGGTATCAAAATCAAGTGTTCTGGAAAACAAATGAGGACCTCAAATGGATTCGAGACCCACGAAGCTCCGTGGAAAATGCAATCGACGGAATCCCAAGACAAGCCCTCTACATGTGTTCTCCACTATGATTGGTCCGGCTTTGGAGGGGTTATCTCCGCTACCTTTCCGCATGGGACCTCATGTTTAGCCACCGTGTTAGAGGGGGGTCCTGGATAACTTTCACGATACTATACTTTTAACACTCCCTAGCACAGACTCTTATGTATGTTTTGCAACCTTGAAGAGTTTCCTCTCCAACCTAAATCAAGGCTCTAGCCTAGAATAATTGATGGACCCTACAAACATAAAGTCCAGTTGATTTTAATTAATCACTAATTTTTTATGGCTTGTCTTATGTCAAAGGTTATCAAAGTGAAACTAAATATGTTTGAGAGACGAAAGAAAAATAAACAGAAAGCTGGGGACAAAATAACTTCTTCTTGACACAATTCTTAATCAACTTTTCAAACTAAAATTTTTTCCAAGATCTCTGAACAACAAACTCAAAACAAGATTTCGCTCAACTATGAGCTACTTATTGTTCTAAGTAAACAACCAAGAACTTATGAAAGAAAAAAAATTCTTGGTTATTAATGCAAAACAATAACTACTTAACCAAACTAAGAAATAAAAGAGTTTTTTTTTATTTAATGCTCGCAAAGAAAAAAAGGAAAAATGATGACAAGTAAATACCAAGAAAACTTCTGGCCTAAGCGCAGATCGCACAGAGTCACTGACAATAACACACAAACTGATGAAAACAGACTCTCACACTTGTCTAAAAACCCTATGAAAGAAAACAAATTTTAGGAAAACTTTTAAATGAAAAAAGAAAGTTATTGTTGTGATCAGACCTAAGTTGTTGACTGCTATGATGAAGACCAAGAACCCTGAGAGGTATAACTTTTGACAAGGAAAAGAATGATTGCCTCTCCTTCAACAAAAAATTTCTCAACAGGCACGCAGCTGACAGTTCAATAGCTAGTGTGTGTACGCGGGATGTAAAAGGTCATAGCGCGTGTACACGCATGCAAACCTTATGCAAGACGCATGTACCTCTACAACTATTCAAAAAAATGCAAAGATAAGCAATCAAACATTAGCAGAGACCATTGGTATTGAGAACCAGAATCTCTTGAAGACTCAGAAACTTACTTTGTCAAAAAAGAAAAACAATCCAAGGAACATTTCATATAACAAAACCAATCTGAAGTGGTAAATAAGCTAAAAATTGCAAAAACAGAGACCAGAAAGAGTTTCAGAAAACCTCTGAGAAGGATCACTTCTGACAAGGAAGAGTATGACTGCCTCTTTAATAAAAAAATTATGAACTTAACCACGCTACTGTCACTTCATCAGCTAGTGTTTCCACATGGGTTGTGTGAAGGTTGGGCGCATCTACACACATGCAAGCCTTATATATGCCGTGTGTACCTCTGTGACTTCCTGTAAAAGAAAATGTAGCCAAGCAAAGTAAGAAGGAAGAACTGGTATGGAAGACCAGGATACCTGCTAGCTTAGACTTTTGCAGAAACTCTAAAAATAAGTAATGAAACCAATTTTTAAAAATACCCAAAAAAGACTCCCAGAAAACCCTAGAGATCCCCAGTATGGTCGCCAATTTAGTTGTGGGTGGGAATCCCTCCTACGGACTTAGCATTTAAGAGATCTAATCATGCATGCAGAAAATTACCATTTCAAAGGCCTCTACTATTTCCTATTCTCCCAACACAATACCCCACATTCATGCAATACAAAGGTGTAAATGAGATTCAGTAACTCTACCTTAAGTCCTTTGTTTGATGTTGATCCCTTTTCTTTCACTCTCTCTTTGATTGCAAACCTCCTCCCAAAGTTGGCCTGCATTCACATATGAACAAACAAAAATCTCCGAACATGCATTTCATATACTAATTGTTGGGTTATTTGTGACAATATCATAAAATAAACATTCAACTTGAACACATGATATGGTAGGATGGGAAAAGTATTCATTTTTGTATTGATCTTCACAAGAGTAAACTTACAATATGTGGTCGGCATTGCTCCTAGAAAATGGTTCTGGGCTCCTCTTCAACTATCCTCCAACTGCTTTTCTCTATAGTTCTCTTTGCACAAGGAAGGCTAAAGGTTGGGACAAGGGGAGTGTTCAATTGGGTATAGTGTCTTTACTATGATTTTCCTCCTTTCAAATGGGACCCTTACCCCTTCTTTGATAGGCTAGAAGGAGCTAGGTATTTGGTCAAATGATCGGCCATGCATGGCCGAAAAGTTTAGTTAACTTACCCAAAGCTGTGTGTTTCATCAGCAACTTTCCTTTTTTCATGCTTTTGTAGGTACATGCAGACTGTAGTCAGTCAGCTAAAGTGTACACGTGGGTTGTAGTGGAGCAAGGTGTGTGGGTCTTTAAAAATGGTGTTTTTAAGAAGAGGTGTTCATTAATGGCTTGGCAAAGAAGGCATATGAGATGGCCTGATGTCAGGTAAGCATGTCCGGTGAAAATTAGGGTTATAACAAGGGCTTAGGAGGTAGAATAGTTCTGAGAAAGAGAGACCTTGAGAGAACTGGGACTCTGTTACAGCTCGATTTTTGTAAACATCTGTATAGGCACACAGAGATAATAGAAAATCATTTTTTCCTGCATATCGTGTGTTTATGTATTTGTGTTCATTTTATGTTTTATGCATTTTCATGGTTTCAATGCGTAATTGGTGAAATATTGCATGAGTTTCAATTGTTTCTCATCTTTGATTTTCCGAGTGCAAGGAATGCACACAGTCCGCAAAGAGTTCATTGATAGAGGTTTAACTTCAAGGGAAAGCTCAGGAGGGATACTGTTAAACCTTCACCAGCAAAAGTGCAAGGAGTGCATGGGAGTAACTCTTTATTGAGTTTAGAGAGAACTAGAGTTACTGAAGACTCTATAGATCTCTTCCAGGTGGGCATTGAGACGGTGCAAGTGTGCATAGAAGAACTCCATGTTGAATTCAGTAAGAAACATAGTTACTAAACACTCTGTGAGGAAACTCTATGCAAGGTGTGCATCGATCCGAAGAATGTCAGGAGGGCGAGAAGTATTTCTTGTTCAAGAAATCCTTCAGATTCTGAGTTTGACGAAATCCCAGAAATGCAAGGTGTGCATGGGAGATCAAAATATTCGAAGAGATCAAGATTAGAAGGGATAGCGCAGAGATTGCGAAAGAGTTGGGATTATTCTAAGTCCGTAAGCTCAAAAGAGATAACGCTTTTAGAAGCGTAAGCGAGACCCTAAGGAGTCAGCTTCACGGGAGGAAGTTCAAAGGCCGAGACCTTTCAAACATTGACAAAATATTCTAAATCCAAGAAAGTCGAAAGCTCAAGAGGAGGAGCAACAACAACCGTATGATCAGTTGTGGAGAAGAAGTTGGATCGTTAGATCTATGTCCAAGTAGAGGAGGAACGAGCGTAGGAGAACCAGATCTCAGTCGTCAGATCTGGGCATGTGGACTAATAATCATTGGATCCAGAGGAAAGTGCATGGGGTTTAACCCTTTATATTTTCATAGGAGAGAATAATTTGCAAATTCGTGAAGTCCTGACATCATTAGAACTGTCCATCATAAGAGACGCATGGCGAGCAATCAGCGTTTCTCTAACTCGCGCATCAGGGAAGTTAAAGGGAAGAATCACAAGAACTCGTGAAAGTTGACTTCACGACTTGATCATTGTCGTTAGATTCAGAAGGAGGTAGAGAGATATCAGAATATTAGGAATAAGAATGATCATGATCATCGGATCACAGGGAAGGAGATCGATATTATTCGGATCAGAAGGAAGTGCACGAGCCTTACCACGTTGCGTACAAAGGAGAGAGAAGTTATCCGAGTTGAAATTTGCGATTCCCAAAGTCCAGAACCTCAAAATAGAATATCAACCATCCGATTAGTGGGATATATCTGAGTCATAAGATCACTGGAGGTAAATACCAAGCATTGGATCTCGAGGAGGAATCACAGCCATTGATTTCTGTAAGCTCAGGAAGGAGAGCGGTTTGAAACTTGAGATTCTCAAAGTCTAGAGTCTCAGAACGCTTAGGTGGAATCTCATTCATTAGATTGATCAAGCATGAGCCATTACATATTGCGAGTGCATAAAGATTCAAGTTTGAGACTTGAAACTCCCGGAGCACAGAGAGTCGGAGAATATCAGGACCGTTGAAGCCAAGAGGGTACATGTTAGCAAATCGGAAGATCTAGAAGAAGGTGGAAATTGAAACTTGAAACATGCAAAGTGTGGAGAGTCGTGAGTCATTAATAAGAGAGGAGGTACTTTTCAACATATCTCGTACTCTGGGGAAAAGTTGAAGTGGAATTTCATTTTTCAAACTGAGATCATTGAAGCGCAAAGACACGAAGTCCCAGAATAAGATCTAGATGATTGGATTCGGAGTAGACGTGGAGAAAATCTGTTAAATCTGGGTAAACTCCCAAAGTAACCCTCGATCATTGGGTCAAGAGGACATGCATCAATGGATTTTAGACCCCAGGTAAAAGACAATGGAAGGAAGAGGTTTGAGATTTGAAAACTTAGAAGTCCAGAGCCCTGGGGGAAATCTCGATCGTCGATCGAGAAAGGGCCATCGGACCATTGATCTAGTTGAAAGGTAAAATACCCAGGTGAATACTGAGTCGTTGATTTACGAGACAGGTGTATGTAGATCGCCAACTCTGGAGAAGTGAAATACGGAAGAGAGTTGAGTTTGAGATTTCAAACTCCCGGAGTCCGGAATTGCGAAGAGAACTTGGAAAAGGTGATAGAAGAGATCAGGAAGTTGATGTTGAGGTCAGCAGAAGTGGTTAGAAATGAGGATTTGAGTAGAGGAGAGCCTTCCATAGAAGTAGGGAAGAAAGAGAAGAGGAAAAAGAAGCAGCAGCAGCATCATAGCTGGAGAGGAGTAAGAGGGAAACTTCACAAGAGAATTTGGGATCTAGGAGGATTTCAACACTGGAAAAGAGGAGCTCATGAGAAGGAACTCATTTTTTTCCTAGCCGGGGAGTATGATGCTGGAGCATCTCTCCACCTCAGTGAATGTGCCAGCACACAAACACGCAATGGAGAAAGGGAGAGGCATTAAACCTCCCATTTTTTTTAAAAAATGAAATAATACTATACGCATTTTCATGTTGTAAGGTTGTAAACGTCGGGCCATGCCTTTGTATAGGTAGTGGTTGGATTTCCTTAAAGGGTTGCTTGTAGCAGGCCCAGGTCATAGTCAGGTCTAGGTAAACATTAATGAAACTTCAATGTAATAGATGAGGTTAGGTGAGAGAGGACAAGATCGCAGAGCCCCTCTTTGGTAAGGAGATATTGTATCAGATCTCAATAGGCATATAATGGTAGTGAGGTCTGGGTAGAGAGGCCTTAAAAGGTAGAATAGTTCTGAGAGAGAGATCTTGAGAGAGTTGGGACTCTATTACAGTCCGGCTTTTTTAAGCATCTATATAGGCACACAAAGATAATAGAAAAGCAGTTTATCCTGCATATCGTATGTTTATGTATTTGTGTTCATTTTATGTTTTATGCATTTTCATGGTTTGAATGTGTAACTGGTGAAGTATTGCATGAGTTTCAATTGTTTCTCGTCTTTGAGTTTCCAAGTGCAAGGAATGAACACATTCCGCAAAGAGTGCGTTGACAGAGGTTTAACTTCAAGGGAAATCTCAGGAGGGATATTGTTGAACCTTCACCAGCAAAAGTGCAAGGAGTGCACGGGAGTAACTCTTTATTGAGTTCAAAGAGAACCAAAGTTGCTGAAGACTTTGTAGAGATCTTCCAGGTGGGCATTGAGCTGGTGCAAGTGTGCACAGAAGAAATCCGTGTTGAGTATAGTAAGAAACAGATTTATTGAACACTCTGTGAGGAAAAACTATGCAAGGTGTGCATCGAGCAGAAGAATGCCAGGAGGGCGAGAAGTATTTCTTGTTCAAGAAATCCTTCAGATTCTAATTTTGACGAAATCCCAGAAACGTAAGGTGTGCATAGAAGATCAAAATCTTTGAAGAGATCAAGCTCAGAAGGGATAGCACAAAGATTGTGAAATATTCAGGCTTATTCTAAGTCCATAAGCTTAGAAAAGATAACGCTTTCAAAAGAATAAGTGAGACCCAAAGGAGTTGGGTTCATAGGAGGAAGTTCAAAGGCTGAGACCTTTCGAACATTTACAAAATATTCTAAATCAAAGAAAGTCTAAAGCTCAAGAGGATGAGCAACAACAACCGTTTAATCGGTTATGGAGAAGAAGTTGGACCATTAGATCTACGTCCAGGCAGAGGAGGAATGAGTGCAGGAGAACCATATCTCAGCTGTCAGATCTGGGTGCATGGACCAACATCCATTGGATCCAGAGGAAAGTGAATGAGGTTTAACCCTTTGGAGTTTCATAGCAGAGAATAATTTTCAAAGCCGCGAAGTCACGACATCATCGGAACTGTCCATCAGAAGAGACACGTGGCAAGCAATCAGTGTTTTGTTGACTCATGCATCAGGGAAGTTAAAGGGAAGAATCATAAGAACTCACGAAAGATGAGTTCACGACTTGATTGTGGCCATTAGATCCAGAAGGAGGCAAAGAGATATTAGAAGCTCAGGAGGAAGAACAATCTTGATCGTCGGATCAAGGGAAGGAGATCGATAGTCATCAGATCATAAGGAAGTGCACAAGCCTTAGCATGTTGCGTACAGAGGAGAGAAAAACTATCAGAGTTGAAACTTGAGATTCCTAAAGTCCGGAACCCCAGAATAGAATCTCAACCATCTGATTAGTGGGATATATCTAAGTCATTAGATCACTGGAGGAGAATACCAAGCGTTGGATCGCCAGTAGGAATCATGGTCATTGATTTATGTAAGCTCAGGAGGGAGAGCAGTTTGAAACTTGAGATTCCCGTAGTCTAGAGTCCCAAAATGCCAAGGTAAAACCTCATTCATTCGATTGATCAAGCATGAGCCGTAAGATATTGCGAGTGAATAAAGAGTCAATTTTGAGACTTGAAACTCCTAGAGCGCGGAGAATCGGATAGTCGGAGCATATCGAGACCGTTGAAGCTAGGAGGGTACGTGTCAACAGTTCAAAAGATATGGAAGAAGGAAAAAATTGAAACTTGAAACACGTGAAGCACGGAGAGACAAAGAGTCGTGAGTCATTGATTTGAGAGGAGACACTTGTCAACAGATCTTGTACTCCGGGGAAAAGTTGAAGTGGAATTTCAGTTTGAAAACTGAGATCGTTGAAGCGCGAAGACCCGAAGTCCTGGAATAAGATCTGGATCGTTGGATTCAAAGTATACGTGATGCAAATATGTTAAATCTAGGTAAACTACCAAAGTAACCCTCGATCATTGGATCAGGAGGACATGCATCAGTGGATTTTAGACCCCGTGTTTGAGATTTGAAAACTCAGAAGTCCAAAACCCCGAAGAAAATCTTGACCGTCGATCAAGAAGGGGTCATTAGACCATTGATCTAGGTTGAAAGGTCAAACACCCAGGTGAAGACCAAGCCATTGATTTACGAGACAGGTGTCTGTAGATCACCAACTCCATAGAACTGAAGTACGGAAGATAGCTAAGTTTGAGATTTCAAACTATCAGAGTCCAGAATTGCGAAGAGAACCTGAACCGTCGATTCAAGGAGAGATAATATTGTCCGTAGATAAGGAGGGCACATATTTGAAGCATTGATTTGGATGATATCATCAAGATCGTGAGATCGATGATCCCATGTCATTGTGGGGACATAAGTTGCGAGGAGGTTAAGGAATTGAAGGTGGGCCGCAATTTGAACCATGGTTTCGCCAAGGGGATGCGTGGAGGTCACAGGAGCATTGTAGGCCCAAAAGTGGTTTAAATCCAGATCACTTATGATCATGTCTGCAATCACTTGGTCATAGCCGCATATCATATCCAGTGAGGGCTTATCTGAAAGGCATCTAACGCCAACATTATGTGTTTTCGCATAGAGCGAAAGGGGAAGGTCATGGGTTGTTGTCAGACCTGCACCAAGAAGCCGAGGGGGCCTATGTTTAGATATAGAGGGGGACCTTTAAGGTTCCAGAGAGTCTTTTGACTCAAGAATTCATGGATCCAAGACCGGGAGGTCACGCAATCCTACGGGGGAGTAGGGGGGTTGCATCACACTGAGTGAGGGAGATGGCATGGGACCACATACATCAGAATAAACCAGATCTAAGATGCCATGAGCTCTGTTGTCACTACTAGGAAATGCTTTCTTTATATTTTTACCTATCATGCATCCCTTACAAATTTAATTTTTACTAAGAGAAATAGAGGGCATTCCACATACCATGTTTTGTACATCTAGAAGATCTTTGTAATGAATATGTACAAGTATTTTGTGCCACAACTCACTGGAGCTAGTCGTATCATGAGTCAATGCCTAAACTAACTATCCTGACACGACGTACAGCACTCCACTGTGAGTTCCAATGGGTTATGTTGTACTTAAGTGGATACCTTTAGCCCATAGTAGTGCCTTCTTGTCCTTGAAGATCACCCAATATCCATTTTCCTTGAGGGTTGCAACTGATAATAGATTCTCCTTGAACCCTGGAACATATAATACTTCATCAACATGAATTCAAGCCCCAAATTCCAATCTAAAGGAGATAGATCATGCTCGCTCTATCTTGTAACATTTTTCATCCCCGAGCTCAACCTTCTATGAAAAATATTTTGTCTCAAAATCTGAGAGGATCTCCTTGTACCCTTTCATGTGATTTGAAGCACCACTATCTACTAACCAAGTTTTTGGCCCCATGGAAACTGAATTGGATAAAGCAAAAACCAATTAATATTCTTTTCTATTTTCTTTCTCATTAGGACTTCTCTGATTTCTTTTGGATTCATCATCCTCAATAGTTGAGGCATGATGTTTCCCTTTCCTTGGATATTTATTTCTAAACCAACAATATTTATCAAAATGACCCAACTTATTACAACTAAAGCATTTAATCTTAGATGTATCAATATTCTTTCCTTTGAATGTACCTTTGGTTTTTGGCTTCCACTAAGAGCCTTTCTAGAAAGTGTCTTTCTTATTTCCCTTGAATCTTGATGCTAAAGCTAAGTGCTCTTATTTCATTGGCTCGCTCTTGGTAGTTGTGTGACTCTCCTCCTGGAGGAAATCATGACATAACCTCTCAAACATGAGTTGAATCTCTCTCCCACTTACACTATATAAGAAGGTCTCCCATGAAAAGGTAATACCGTCAAAAATGGCCTACACTAAATCATCATCATCCACTATCACCCTTGTGACCAAATGTTGATCTCTGATCCAGACTATCCTGGAACAGAAAGATGCCATTGATTCACCTTTCTCCATATTCAAATACTTAAGCTTGTTCTTAAGTGTCCTCTTCTGACTTGGAGCTTGTTTCTCATATAGATTCACCAAGGTATCCATACGGTCCTTGGAAATCATTAACGAAGTCAATGAAGGAATTATACTATCTTTGACTGAGTCAAAGATGATTTGCTTGGCCCTTTCTTGACTCTTTCTGAAGTTCACTCTTCCTACATTATCCATGGGTTCCTCCACCACTATGGTCACATACTACTCAATATCATGCTCCTGCAAGATGTTTGCTATCCGGATCTTCCACACATTGAAGTTGGTAGCTCCTTTGAGCCTATCCTCGGCACTGACTAAAATGCAGGATGCCATAAACCTCACACTGGAAACTTAATCAAGATAGATTGGATCTGTGTGTACATGTTGCATCACTTCAACACATTTAACACACCCTAAGCTCTGATACCATGTTAAATTATGAGCTTGATTTCTTATGCGGATTAATCTTTTATTTTCTTCAACACTTTGATTCCATATTAATACACTTCAACAATACCAAATCATAATTGAATAGCAATAACTATGTAGATAAGTAAGCATGCACATCAACAACACATATACCCTGGGGAAACCCTATACAGGGAGAAAAACCCCAGCAAACAATATTCTTTTATTGCATTAATAATGTAAGATCACTTAAAAATATCCACCATGAATGTTCTTCTCTTAAAGAGCTTTCCAAAATGCCTATGACCTGACAAATACCTAAAAGACCTTGCTGAAATACACCTCTAATATGTTGCCTCAATTGTTGATATACACCACTAATATGTTTCTTTGGTATGCTACCTTTGTATCACTGATGTGTGCCTCTATTACTTCACCCTTAACCTACACCTCAAAACTATGTTGAAGAGATGGTTCGAACTCTGCTTATAGAGGCTGAAGAGGGGAAGAGAAGAGGCTCGAAATAGTAACATGTTTTCATGAGTTAATCATAAATCAACTTCATTCTTTAGTTCAAACTTAGAACTAGACTTGAGACTGGTTACAACTCAAAATTACTCTTTAGTTCAAAAATAGAACTCAACGTGAGACCTCCCAAAGGGGTGCATGTTTCCTCCCAACCGCTTCACATTTTCTAGTTATTCTATTCTCGATATTTTTCTCTCTCCTTTGCTTCCTTGTATATATGTCTCTGTGCCCCTGAATTACCTCATTTCTTTCCTTCTTCAAAAATGTTGTGTGGGCCTGAATCCCCAATTCATGGTCAGGCCCGGAAGCCTTACAGATGGGTACCCCACCCCATCTCCTCATTAACTCTTGAGGATGTCCTTCCAACTACCAGCCTAACTAGTAATTCTTTTCTGGGTCAAAGGACTATTGAAAAATTACACCCAATAGGTACTGGTATGATGAGGGTCATCTCAACCATTCTTGGTTTCCCTCACCATCTCTCTCATAGCATCCATGGTCTATCTTGGAAAATGCCCCCCTTTCAGTATTTGTGCAACACATATCCAATTTCCATTAATAACAGAAAATCCATGCATTGACGCTTTTATACAAAGGTTCATCAAATCAAACATTCACACATATTTAGTATGCCATAGTCTCTTGACGAGTTTATAGTTATATTTAAAAACTAGGGGAAATAGGGGTATTACAATCCCCTCCCCCTTAAAGGAACATCTTCCTCAATGTTCTATCTGTTGATGTACTCTATATGTACATAAGTAAACAAAAATGGATATGCATGTTTCATGGCATCCTCCATTTCCCATGTAGCCTCATTTGGGCCAAAGTGTTTCCACTACACCTTGACATGTGCGATGGTTCTATTCCTGAGTGGGGTTTCCTTCCTGTCTATTATGCATTGAGGTTCTGGAAAGAATTATCCTTCTGTTCCACTTAAATCATAGACCAATCAGTAATATGATTAGAATCATGTACATACTTATTTAATAAATAAACATGGAAAACATTATGTGCCTTCACCGTGCAAGGAAGTGCTAGTCGATAGTCTATTGGTCCCACTCTATCCAAAACTTCAAAGGGTCCACAATACCGAGGTGCCACCTTGACACAAGATCCCATCCTCAAAGATATTTTCCTGGTTCTAAGTCGAAGATACACATGATCCCCTGCTTTGAACTCTCTAGGAGTCCTTTTCATGTCTGCATAGCTCTTTTGTCTATCTTGGGCTATCTTTATATTTTGTCTGATATGAATTACTTGTTGTTTCATTTCCTTTAGCATATCTGTCTTGATTGTAACTCTGTCTACTGGGTTGTTCCAGCTGATTGGAATGTTGCATTGTCTTCCATAGAGGGCTTCAAAAAGGATCATTTTTAATGACTCTTGATAGCCATTGTTGTAGGAAAACTCTACTAGTGGTAGGTAGTTCTCCCACTTCTTGGGTTGATGCACTACATGCATCCTCGGCATTTCTTCTAATACTTGGTTTATCCTCTTTGTCTGCCCATCATTTTGAGGGTGATAGGTTGTACTAAAGAGCAGTTTTATTTCAAAACCAACAAACCGAGATTTCCAAAAGTTTGAAGTAATTTCCTTAGGCATGTCATGCAGCCTAAATATCTCTTTCATGAAAATGATGGCAATATATATTGCCTTGCAATTTAACTTGATGGGTATGAAGTGAGCAGCCTTGCTCAGTTTGTCCACGACTACCATGATGGCATCATTTTGTTTGGTTGATCTTGGTAATCCTGTGATGAAATCCATGGAGATGGTTTTCCATTTCCATTAGGGAATTGGGAGGGGTTGAAACAGTCATGCTGGATGTCGGGGCTCTACCTTGACTTGCTAACATTCTAGACACTTAGCTAAGTAATCAGCTATGCCCTTTTTCATTTCAGGATAATAAAATAGTTTCTTGGTGGCGGTGATCATTTTCTGATAACGAGGATGACCAATATATGGTCTTTTGTGTAGTTCATCCATTATGAACCTCTTCAAGTCATCACAATTTGGAATATACAATATTCCCTTATAAGTCAGGAGGCCATCATTGAGCATCTGATATCATTCGTACTTCAGCCTTGTGGGCTCTTGCTTTAGGTATGATGTCATGGTATTGAAAAATGCATATGTTTCTTGTGCACTTTTGGCTCTCTCTTTGATGTCTGATTCGTTGGCGCTTACAGCTACCAAGTGAACCACTTTCATACTTCTACTAAGGGAATCATCCACCCTATTCTCCTTTCCTTCGATATGTTTGATTTCAAAATAAAACTCACTAAGGAGATCCATCCACCTATCTTTTCTCACATTGAGTTTTGGTTAGTCAAACAAATACCTCAACCCACTATGGTCTGTCATAAGTACAAGAAATGGTTTGAACAATGCTAATGGACTCCAAATTGATAGATATATATTGGACACAAGTAGTGCATACAACATTTCACATTAAAAACAGAATAATGCTTAGAAACAACACTGATAAAATTCCCTACGAGCTATGGAAAGGAATACCAGCAAATGTGAAGCACTTCAAAGTTTTTGGAAGAAAATGCTACATCAAAAGAGAAGATGGAAGAATGGGAAAGTTTGACTCTCATGTGGAAAAAGGAATACTTGTTGGTTACTCAAGTACAAGGAAATCATACAAGTGTTACAATCTAAGATTGAACAAAGTTGTGGAAAGCATCAACGTAACAATTGATGAAACAGGCATACCAGAATCAAAGGAAGAAGAAAAGAAATCAATGAAACAACTTTTCGAAGAAGAAGATGAAAAATAGGTAGAAGAGGAAGATGAATATGAAGAGAATCCGATAGAAGAAGAAGAGAAAGCTCAGAAAGTATCTCCAAAGACACCTAGCAAATGAGTACAGAAGAATCATCCTTCAGATCATATTATTGGAAACAAAGATGCAAGAGTTGACACTAGAAGAAAATTCCGTTCACCGGAACAAACACACCTAGCACTCTTATCTACAATTGAACCAAACTATTTTGAAGAAGCCAGCAAGGATGAATTTTGGAATAAGGCCATGGATGAAGAATTGGATCAAATAGAGAAAAATGACACTTAGGAATTGGTTCCAAGACCAATGAATAAGAATGTGATCAGCAAAAAATGGGTTTTTAGGAATAAATTGAATGAATATGGACAGGTTACAAGGAACAAAGCTAGATTGGTATGTAAAGGATATGCACATATTGAAGGAATTGACTTTGAAGAGACATTTTCCCTAGTTTCCATAATGGAAGCAATTCATGTTAGAAAAACAGGACCGTGGAGAAATAAAATAAAACAAATGCGGAAACAAAGCACAGAAGATACACAATACAATAGAGACACAGATTTATGTGGTTCACCCAGTGTGGGCTACGTCCACCAGAGAAATTGACAGGTTCTTCCTTTATTATTATACATCATATGAAGGGATACAACCTACAGCAAACCCGTTGTAACTTCCTCTTCTTTCTCTCATAGTCTCATATCTCATAATACAATATTCGCCATCCACCATAGCTGTAATACATTTCCCTCATAAAAGAGGGTTGCCTTCTAGGGAAAAAAACCCTAACATAATCTCTACCGTTAGATCTGTGACCTTATAATGAACGGTCCAGATTTACAATGAAATTACAATATACATTTACAAGGCAAATTTTCCTTCGGGGGCTTCACCCCCGAACCACTGCTGGGGACGTGCTTTCCCCCAAACCCCCCAGCCAGGGGGATAGCCCCCTCGGACCCCACAGAGGGGGTACCCCCCCTCTGCACTCCTTCGCGTGGAAGAGTGTACATACTTTTGGGGTGTAAATACTTCATGGGGTATAAACACGGCTAAAAGTAAAAGACCTCTGAATTAGGAAGATAATGAGGCTCCACAACCAACAATGTCCCAATTGGAGACTGATCTCAACAACTCCACCGTTGTTGTATATGCTGGACTCTAAACCTTCTTGGACCTGGCAAGTTCCTCATCTTCATCTTCATTCTTGAAGACCAACTGACACTGAGCATTACTCAGTTTCTCCCTAGTTACTCCCTTTGTTAACATGTCTGCAGGATTCTCGCTAGTGTGTATCTTTTCCAACTTCAAATGTCCATCTTCCAAGGCAGATCATATGAAGTGGTACCTCAATTGTATATACTTAGTCTTCGAATGGAAGGTTGAGTTCTTTGCAAGATGAATGGCACTCTAACTGTCACAGTACAACCTGCTATTATCTTGTTTCTTTCCCAATTCCTCCATAAACCTCTATAACCAAATCATCTTTTTACTAGCCTCTGTAGCAGCTGTTATCACTCCAGGGAACTACTTAGGGTTGTAAGCTAAGTATGACTGGTAACTTAAGAACTGAATATTTTTTAGTGGGTGGATCAATGGGATACCAATAAAGCACAATGAAGAGATTTACTTATCAGAATATCTTAATGAACCAGTACTTTTAGAAACTGTCAATCAGATGCAATATAACAGAAAGGTATGAAGAATACTATTCAGATAACCAAATACATGTGAATGCAGGGTCAGATAACCAAGTACATGGAATGTAGGGTCATACTAAACAGCAAGGATTGTTTTATTCAAGTTCATGAGCATAAAGCTGAGCTAAACTTAAACAAAATACAGAGTAGAAAGAGACATGAAAAGTCTAATAACAATAGCAAAAGAAGACTGTGATTGTATTAGGATAAGTAGTCAATACATATGGCCAAATTCTCTCCAGAATCGAACCCTCAGTTCATGTTTTGTTCTGATATTTATAAGATTACAAAGCAACCATCTGATCCTAAAAACATGGATCAGATCTTCTAAAAATAGCAAATAAA
>JASDQU010010517.1:299117-331553 GCA_032191745.1 Picea mariana | reverse complement strand
AAAGTACACTATTACTGATACACAACATAGACATTTATTTGTTAATTCTTTTTTTCCACACTTGAAGTATCCTTTGAGACAAAAGAAATTCTGGAGCCATGATGAGGCTCTGCAAGCAGCATTGCAGTTAGAACAAAACCATTACAAACACATAGATCCACCTATGGAAGAGTTGAAGGAAGATTTGAAGAACTTAACATTCCATTTGAATCAGAATAAAGGAAAGGAGAAAATAAAAGTTGTTTGGTGTACAATGTGCAGGACAGAAGGCCATCACAAGAATGAGTGTCCATTATTTGTGTAGTATATTGGAGTGGGTATGCCAAACCATTTAGTTTCAGGAGGACCATGGTGTGAGATTTTCAAAACACATGGGAATGATCCCTATCATTTCCCTATTATGTAGAAATTACAAAAAGTACCAAAGAGTACATTTTGTAATTTTTTAAAGTCATTTAGACATGAAGACAAGGACTGTAGAACCTTGGTGATGATGAAAGAAAGGATTGTAGATACATAAAGGTTGTAGGATTAACATGTAACAGGAAAACCTAAAAAACACCCACAATATAACAATGTGAAACAACCATAGTATAACAATGCGCAACAACCATAGTACAATCCCACACAACAGTTTCAAGCACAACTATAGTACAATAATGCACAACAATTTGGAGCACCATCGTAGCAGTGCATAGCACTGCCAAAATAGAATAATGCATAGCCACAGTATAAAAAAGGACCTCAATATAATACACCGCGCATAGATAATCAAGGAAATAGAGGAGGCTTCAGAGGAGGAGTCGGTGGAGGAAGAGGCTTTGAATGATGTTGAGGACCAATTGTTTGTCATAACTATCAGAAACCAAGAAACTATGTAAGAGACTTCCACAACCACCTGTGACATGTATTTATTTTTGTGCAATAGACCATGAAATAGAAGACTATCCAACACTTTTGATAAAAATACATGACAAGAGGAACCAAACTAATCAGAACGTACAATGGATTGTTGTGGAAAACAAAGAAGAGGGTGATAAGAAGATTAACATTTTTGCTAGAGGTGAAGCTAATACACAAGAAAATGTAGCCAAGAAGGATCAAGAATAGTACTATTGCGTCCAGAAGAACACTGCGCCTGAACAAAAGTTTGATGCACTCAAAGAAAAAGAGATATTCCAAAGCTTGACAGGAGATTTTTAAAGAAAATATTGCATCTTCTTGAGGAAAGAATCCATACGATGAGATACCAGTGTATGAAATGCCTCGATTATTTGATCAGGCCAACAAAGATAAACCTTCAGAGTAAGTAAGTAACTTAAGAAACTTTTTGGGGTCATGTGTAAAATTGTTGAATGATAAAAATTCCTTGCAAGTACTGCAAAATTTGTTAGAAAAGTGTAATTTTGGGGAAGAAGGGGTTAAAAGAGTAAATGAGGCCCATAAGAAAATAATAACAAGAAAATAATTTGTATTCAATGCCAACATAGGAGATTTCAATATGGGGGATATCATACTAGACTTAGGATCTGAAGTCAATGTTCTGCCAAGAGCATCGAGTGCTAGTAGGGAAAAGCCAAAAACGTAGCATAGTAAAGAATCCAAGAAGCGACCAAGAGAAAAGTATAAATATGGAGCTATGTAATGGGAAAATGGTTGGGGGTTTTTACTGTTTCTCTTTCTACTGTAATGGTCTCTGTTGATAGTCATGTTTCCTTCACAACACTATCTTGATTATGTAATGAATTATGTGAAGTCATATTGTGATGCGAAAGAGATTGTATTGGAGACCTGTGATATATAATGATTTTCGAATGTTGGATATGCTTATGAAAATATTTTTTTGGGCCCTAAAACTTCTTGTTGTAATGGTCTGATATCATGTGTATGAATCTATGGTTCTTTCATGCAATTTTTTCCTTCCTGTCTGGTTAAATATTTGATTGATGTTTACATATATCTTTATGATCTACTACATGTATCTAATTAATGTTAAGTTAAATATAATGGTGCTTTCTGTTAGGACCCTATAATTTATAGGGAAATCAATATTCTGACTGTCATCTATTTCAGGCATTAAGCTTTTTCTCATGACGCACAACAAAGATGTAAAAGCGACAGAAATCTCTCAATTCACCTCAGCTGTTATCACACAAGGGATTTTTTTCCGGTAGTTAAAGAGTAGAGTCTCATGTTATGTTAGCTACCAAAAGAGAGAGCTTTCGGTCTCTTAGAACCCAATTTTTGTGTACCCCTAGCGACCGAAAGCCTGTAGCTAGATTCAAAAATGGCTCTCTGATCTTCATATTTATCATCCTGGCCTTTGTATTACTGTCTTTTCTCAAGCATTCTAGAATTTTTTTGAGTTTTCTAGCCCGTGGACACATCATGGGGCATATTCTTTAGTGGTTTTCGAGCTTTTGCCCTAAATTTGGGTTTTTTGTTTTATATGTTTTTCATCAAAACTTAGCCCGGAGGCCAAGTTTATGCTCCAACGCTCCTGCTCCACCCAACTTGTCACACAACAACACAACACATGTCAAGGGTTAGCACACAACATCATGCAACACACAAGACACAGGTTAACAACAACATACGAAATCGAGCAACCATATCAACTCAAAGCCAGTACCCAAGCTCCAGCACAAAGTCACAGGGAGGAGGAGCCCACCTTCCTAAAGAGATTGATATACCATATTCAATATGTGCACCTAGAAAATCTACACCACATTTCTATAAAACTAGAATTCTTCCAGTTCTGCAAGGAAGACTGAATTACCACGCATTGCAATGCACATTTTTGGAGATGGGCCAAATTCTGGTCAATAGAATGAGGAGGAAAAGCAGGTGATTCCTTGCAGTTCACTTGAGGTTTTGAGCCTGATATGTTTGCATTCTTAGGGTGCTACGATGGTGGAGAAGACAAGGGAAAAGGTGAATTGGGGAAATTCGTGAGCTATGGAAAACATTTCTAAAGCATATCGTGACCAGGAGCGTCGACATAGGAAATGCCCTTTAACTCTTGAAGAAGTGGGCTTAATGCTACGGGATTTAGGTTTCATCAACGATTCATATCGCTATGTTGCATCTGGAGAAGTTTATGGAGGAGAATAGATAGCCAGTCAGTTAAATATTATCAACGTTATTAAAGAAGTCGGAACCATCAAGAGGTTTTTGCCATCTGAGTTTGGGAACGATGTTGATAATGTCCATGTAGTGGAGCCTGGAAAGAGTATATGTGAGCTGAAAGCCAAAGTCAGTAGGGAAAATCGAGGTAGAGGGCATTCCTTATACACACGTCTCCAGCAACTATTTTTCTAGGTATTTCATTCCAACGCTAGCACAGGCTGGCCTTATGGCTCCTCCAAGGGATAAAGTTGTCATTCTTGGAGATGGAAATGCCAAAGATGTGTATGTGAAGGAGGAAGATGTTGGAACATTCGCAATCAAGGCAGTGGACGATCCCATAACTTTGAACAAGACCTTATACTTGAGACTTCCTTCCAACACTATGTCCTTCAATGATCTTGTGGCTCTTTGGGAAAAGAAGATTCGCAAGACTCTAGAAAAGGTCTATGTCTCCGAGGAGCAGGTTGTCAAATTAATTGTAGAGACACCATTCCCAGCTAATATTGTCATAATGTCAATCACTCTATTTTCGTGAAAGGGGATCAAACTAATTTTGAAATTGGACCTGATGGTGCAGAGGGAATTCAGCTTTACCCTGATGTGAAATACACCACTGTCAAATTGAGACTACTCGGGAAATGATTCGATTGGTGGGATTGTCTGCAACACTTCCAAACTATGAGGATGTTTCCCTGTTTTTGAGGGTTAAGTTAGATGGGCTGTTCTATTTTGATAATAGTTATAGGCCTTGCCCATTGGCTCAACAATATATTGGGATCACTGTCAAGAAGCCACTCCAAAGGTTTCAATTGATGAATGATGTGTGTTTTGAAAGGTGATGTCGGTTGCTGGAAAGCATCAAGTTTTGGTATTTGTGCATTCTAGGAAAGTAACAACAAAGACAACCTGTGCTATAAGAGATGCATCTCTTGTAAATGACACATTTGGACGCATTCTGGTTTCAATTTACCTTTGTAAATACCAATTGTAAACAGAGATTTCATTATATATGTGAAGGATACTTGACCTATTAGGTTATGTGTAGAGTTTGTCTTCTTTGTTTTTCTTATACAGAGTAAATGAATAGTGAGGTTGGTGTTGATGATCGCTGGAGAAAAGGAACAGTCACACCGAGCACTAAATGTCAAATCTGAACACCAAAGTCAAGGAGAGCATCAGTGTACACTATGCATGGAAATCTATTGCCAAGCATGTTTATTAATGTAGAATATGAAGCTGGAAAATAGATGTTGGAGCCATGGTTTAATCCAAGAGATCAATGAATCTTTTCTTAGGAGCTTACAAACATCTAACCATTATAACTTTGCCTTAGATTCAGGTCATGTCATAGATGGTGGTTTTCTTTGGCAAGACAATAGATATCTCACTCCATTTTTGCAGAATTTTATCATCCTGGGAAGGAGTATAATGTTAGCGTTGCATCAAGATCCAGAGTTTCTTGTCAATTTGCAGGACTATGATTATACACTAGATATGTGGAGCCTTGGTTGGATGATGATATTTCTCAAGGAGCCATTCTACTATGGCCATGAAGATTATGATCAACTTGTTAATATTTCAAAGGAATAGGTGGTGAATCTATTCAATATTTTGGAGAAGCATTAGAGCACAAGTGGCACCTTCTAGCAGGGCATTCAAATTACAGGTGAGCATTTACAGGAGCAAATCCAGCAAGAAAAATATCATCCCCAGAATCTGAGGAAATAGTTGAGGAAGAGGTGATCTAAAGATATTTATCCCAGATTTCATAAAAAAAATGGCATCTTGATCATCGTTAGGTGGCAGAGTATCTCTTTTTCCCAGACAGAGGACTGACAGTTAAAGGGACAAGTGGCCATTAGTTCCATTTTTCGAGGGATAGGCATCAACAACCTTCCAGCAAATTCATGAAAACCAAGCAACAGTTTCTAAATTTAGTTTTCCTTTAATTTACTGTTTTGTTTGTTTTAGGAGGAAGTTTACAGGTGTCGAGATGATTATGACCGTTTTCTATTTTTAGAAAAGCAGAGATAGAGCTCGAGTCTTTTGAAGGCTAAGGGCATTTTTCTATATATGGACATGTAAAAGATGAAGGGGAGGTTTGACCTAAGAGGGGGTAGTTTTCTTTGCTGGACTATGGGCTTTGCCATTCCAGAAAGATTTTTTCTGTAATATAAAATGATCGATTAGTAATAGGCAAGCTGTTGACAGGATTCTTGTGCGGAGGTGTTGGTGGCATTTTCCTTTTCTCTGTTAAGTGTTTTTCTAGTTATCATACCACTTGTTTTAAAATTCTTATTGTCAAAAGATAGTAATAGAGCATAATTTATTGGTGAAATACTCTGCATCTGATCTTTTGGTAATATTTATGTTTCTCTTCTAAAAGCTTAGTTTAGGAATTCTTAAATGCTCCTTTGCTTGACTTTTCCTCCCCTATTTCTTCTTCAATCGAAACCATTAAAACTTAATTCAATCCAACATTTCCACTACCTTGCCCTGTGTAGGATATTTGTCTAGATCTGAGAGTGAGTAATATATTTAAGCACATACCCCATTTTCCCAATGGTCCTCCTTGTTGTCCCAACCCAACCATTTAAAAACCAAAAACTCTGATCCCTCACAACTAGCCTAATATCCTATTCCAAACCAAGCTAAATCATACAGAGAGAGCCCTCCCCGAGTCTTGGAGGGCTAGATCCAAGACTCCAAGAGGTTGAAATAGTTACCTCCGTCAATTTCTCCCTCATCCTGAGAAATTACAGAGCATTAACACGTTCTCTCTGACTTTATTCATCGTCCAAGTCTCGACTACTACTTAGGTGAGACTTCTTTCCCCTACAGAAGGATGAATATTTCAGTGTGTCTAGACTACAACAAAGACTTTAATTGGAAACCTTAGAGAACCATGGTCTTTATCTTGCACCAATAAATGGTTTTGTAGTGAGGAACCAAGATTTGAAGTGAGCTTTTACAGGATTCCTCATTGGATTTACAAATCAGATGTTGAGAATTGGTGGGAAAGAAGGTGTGACATGTTTATAAAGTAGGAAGCAAGGTTGCAACACAAAATTTTTAGGGTTGTGAAAGTCATGGTGTTCTATTAAGATCCTGCTAGCAATCAATACGAAATATTTTGGATTAGGTTCCTCAAAGAGGTTTTTCAGTGGTTAGATCATCTACAAGAAGCACAAAAATACAAATATTGAGTCAAAAGGAAATATAACTAGACCATTGAAGGGTTTAGTGACTCTTCAACATTTAGATCATCCGATCTCTCGTGTTGTGGATTTTTGGGTGGAAACTGTTATGGAGGGATACATTATCGAATTTGTCACAGATGATCACTAATATTTTTCCAAAGAAGAAACCATATTCAAAGAAGGAGGCAGAGGCAAAGTCTTGCTGGAAATCCCCTTGTGGATCAATATTTTATTAGTGGAAGAAGGAATGTTGGTTGTTCCTTTGAGTGATATGGTGGTGTAAACTCATGCACTTGGGGGAGGGTGGCTTATGAGAGGGATCTTGGGTTAGTTCAAGGAATATTTTCTGGGAGATATGGGGGGACGTTAGAAGAAAAGTGAAAGGGATGAACGAACTCAAAAGAGGGTTGTTATTTTTGAGAAGAGGTGGTGGAAACAAATGAGAAAAGTGATGAAGAGGTTCAATCACTATTATAGCAAGATTTGCCTCACCCCATGCAATATTTCACAGAAGTCCTTTTTCAATTTCCCTATGTAGACTTGAAGTCCCTTTTTTACAAATCCCAAAGATAAAAATACAATTTTTCCACATATACGCACCTTCCCTACTATACAACATGTGTATATGTAGGTTGCACCACTACAACCTGCATACATCGGGAAATGTGCAAAAAATTGAAAAATAGTGTCGGGTTTCCATGTCACGTCATGAGATCAATGATCCTTGTCCTTCCATGTACTGGAAACGTTTCGACTCGACCCTTCAGTTCCACTTGAAGGCTATAAATGGTCCAAACTCGAGCTATAGAAAAGAGGAGAAATAATTCAACTTTGAGAGAAAATTTACTCTGGAGGAATTATTCACTTCACATTGAGTCTGCATCCCTTTGTCCTTTAAGTCTGAACACATTGTTCATCCCCCAAGATCTTCCCTTATTGATGGAGAATTTCATTGTATCTCTTATATGAGCTTGCCTTTGGTGGATGATTGAAGTGGTGGAGGCCCAGCTGGAAGGAGCTTAGTTCTTGGTTCCGAACCATGCAGACACGAAAGTCTGTAAATTTGGATCCGAAACATCGATAGTCTATTGAAAAAAATGTGGCCATTCTGATCAATCGTGAAAACCCCAACCACAGAAATATTTTTAATCAGTCTGTAAATTATTCACTTTTGCTAATTGTATCTTAATATAAATACTCCTTTCTCATCCAATTGATATCTTGCAAATATTTGAATTATTATTCCATGGGCGTATTTGTTATCAATGTTGATGGATTATGCTATTGAATGTGATGAAATCATATATTATCACCATATGATTTCATTGCTTGGTTTTTGAGTACTAGTTGCAGGTATATTTCTTTGGGTCAAGTGCTCAATAGTGGACTTCATCGAACATCTGGACGAGGTAAGCTTTTTATCTTGTCTTGCTAGCATATTTGTTTATATAGCATACTTTAGAATTGATTTGGTTTCTGCAGTCATTTCCATCTGTTGTGGTTTAACCCTAGCCATAGAGATATTTTCCTCATAACAATCAATCACGGAAGGAGATTGAATTTGAGAGTATTCATAGAAAAGAGTTGCAAGAGTTGCAAGAGTTGAAGAGATGAAAAATTTCAGCCAACCAATGGTTGAAGAAGAAATTTGGTGAAAGAGGTGAAGGTTCTGGAAGAAGCAAAGAAGAGGAAGGAAGTTTAGAAGAGACATATGGAAGAGTAAGGATAAACTCACCCGCTGAAGAAGAATACTCAGCCAAAACCCTTGAAGAAGTTGCTAGAGAATAAGAACCTACAACACCAAAAGATTCTAGATTACATTGTTTGCACAATATTAGAGACTAGGTTTCTTGGAGGTTACAAAAAAAGGTAACGTTGTAGTCTAGTAGCACTAACATAATCAACCTTCTGCAAGGGAAGGAGGTCTCACCCAAAGAGCAATTAAGAATTAAGTGGTGAAGGGAGTCAAAGAGGATGCATCATCAAGTTTGACGCAACAAAGTGTCGATTCATACTTGAACATATAAAGAATAATATCACCAGGAGTCTTAGGATAGAATAAGAATAAGCTAAAATATGATGCACAACATAAAGACAAGTCCATACACCAAAGAAACTTGTGAATTAACAACCAAAGGAAAAATACACAGGACAAAAGGGACTGCACATCATAGAAATTAAAGATTCATACACATCATAAAAACAAATTAGAGTCCTTATAATATTTCATATTAACAACATCTCAAAACTGGCCATACATGGAGTGTAACTCTCTTACATTCACTTAGGTAGCAGAATGTATTCCCTAGATACCTGGTAGAGACTCTTTTGATATTCACAAGAACAGTCCTATTCAAAAACCCTTACAGTAATCTTACTCAGATAGACTCAATGACAATGACAGTATTGGTAACAGTGGTAAGACACTACAAGAGAAAAAATATCAAACAATAACAACAATGGCCAATCATGACTAACCAACCAACCAGCCAACCCTTTCCCATTACATAACTCCCAGTTTATATTGTTCTCTTGGCCTCTTCTTGACTTCTTGACTTTGCTGTTATATTTTCTTGATTTCACTGTTATCTTTTCTTGATTCAGCTTCCACTACTTTTTCTCTCTTTCTCCTTACATTCGGTCGAAGATTGCATCTCTTTCCACTTTCTCATGCATGTGGTACATGATTTGTTTTCATTGCTGGAACAATTCTAGTTATATTTCCACTCCTCCTAGTTGCTTTTCGCCGCTTCTAATCTTTCGTTGCTTGGATGCGCTTTCCATAAAACTTTAGGATTTCAAAAAATCAGGTTCTCTTAAAAAATGAAGGGCCCAATAGGCCCCAACCACAACCTTTGACTCCACTTGAGTCAAGCTTCTCTCTCTTTCAAGTGACCTTATCCAAACAAAGGGATCAACTCCAGTACAATGGTGAGATCCTACTTCTGGAAACTGTCATACTGCTCAACGTGGTCATGCCATTTCCTTGCCAAAATTGAGGCCTCCACAACAAATTCCTGAGAGACCGTTACATTAGGGTCCTCTGGTTTTGTATCCAATAAAGTAGTCCATTATTTGTTGGAAATGAAATCGATTTGTTTCATATGGACATATTCTTCTTGCACTGTGGGCCAGAGGTTGTGAATCTCTTTCTTTGCATCCCTGGTGGATTCATCCATTTCATTCAATCGTTCATCTCCATCCTAAATTTTTTCAAACTTGGAGGCCTCCTCAACAGGGTTAATCATAGCTTTGGCTTCTACATGTAAGTTTTGGAGTTGTTCATGAAATTCCACGATTGGTTGGCTACGTTGGTCTAAAAAATCAACCCAGTCGTTGACCATGTCGAAGAGCCAATGACACTCAACAACACAAGCATGAAGTGAGAAATGGACCAAATTTCCCTCCATAACTACATGCGTAAGAGTTTTGCATCATTTCTTTGGGTTGTTCCATTTCTTTTAATTTAATTGTAGCCAACTCATGTTGTAGAGTATCTGTCTTTGGATTCAGTTGGGACCAGGCATTGACATTGAAATCAACTCACTGTGAAGGGGGGACTAGCGTGATATATTTAGGTAGATTCAATGCCATCTGTCTAAAAGCAATCCAGACTTGGACTAGTTTATCTGACACAACCACGATAGAGGATTCAACCTGTATGCACAATCGATGCTCACATTTCACAGATGAAGAGGCTAGTGTGATGACCTCTCGTAGTTTTTGTGTTTTCATTGATAGATCATCGTTTTTTTTCTCAACTGTAGTGATCCACTATTCTATTTTATTACTCGAGGTGATTAAACAATTCAAAATTTGTGGGGTAGCCCATGTGGACATATATTCACTGGTAAGAGATGGGTCGAAGGGTAGCCTTGAAGTAAGAATTTGACTACTTGCAATAGAAAATTATGACAAGATGGGGATACTAGCACTATATGGAGTATCCAAGGGAGCTTTGAAGCTCCACACAAACTGGTCTTGGAACTTCTCTAGAAGCGCCACAACCACACCAATTTGATCCAAACATAACTCGAGGATAACATAGCATTTTTGGGGGTCCTGTAGCATGGGTGAAATTTTTTCCTTGATGAAAATAGTACTGTGAGTTGAGTGTGTGTCTTCTTGGGCACCTGTTAGTGTATTTGGAGCATCCAGGTCCATATACGTGTGTACCTCTGGCTCTGTTTCCTACTCAAAATGAAAAATAGTTCTTGGGTGTCTAGTGGGACTTGGATGTGTGGAACCTGGGGAATAGAGGGCAGTGTTAGAAGGGTGGCTTCGACAATTGTAGTAAAAGGGTCGGTGGACTCTGGAAAGACTATGTCAAAATGGGTGTCAGTGGGGCATGATGAAGTCGTGAATGGGAAATCCATGGGTAAGGTATGTTGTTGACTAGGGATTTCCTCAAGAATGAGGGTAGATTTTTTCTCCACTAGAGGGTCATTGATGATTGTTATTACATGAACTGATGAGGGAATGGGGGAAGTGGTGCATATCAGAGGTGTAGTGGTGTGGATAGGAGGTGGAAGGGAATATAGAGGCATGGCCTCAATGATAATGGTATCAACATGAGACTTAGAGGGAGAATCAATGCACTGCTTTTTCAAAGGAAAGGAAAAAGAAAATACTTCACGTAATTTCTTACTCGAAATAGTGACGTCATCTAGAATAAAAGAGAATAGGATATACAATGTTCCTCGAGGTAGCATTTCTTTTTCACCTTCGTCTTCCCATTCCTATGAGCTAGAAGTAATTCATTCCCTTTCTACTGAGATTGTACCTACATCAAGAGTTGGCACATGAGAAGATTGTTGTGCAATGGCATGCATCGTTTAGGAGACACTTGAATTCTTATTTTCTACAGTGACACCCAACCATGCAGTGACTTCCTTATTGAACACTACCTTGTCAAGGAAAAATGGCAAAGGGATCGTATGAAAGAGAGATAGAGCATCCTTGAGAGAGCGCACACATGTATGGTTCATGGCTCATCCTGAACCAAATGTTGTGAGTGCTCCTATTTAGAAGTGGCTATGGGATTCATGGCCTTTATGCTATGGTGATAAGGTCATTATACCACTTTGAAAAGGTTGCAATGTGAGTTGTCTCATTCATGGTCGTATTGAGAATATGCCAAGTGTCTAAACGTTTGGCAATATGACTATCAGGAGTGTGGGATATGTTGTTACCCTTCGACAAATTCCACTTACACATAGATAATTATACCAATAAGTAGCCATATATGAAGTGTTCGGGCTTATCATGCACATCCATGCAAGACTAGAACTATTTTTTGAGAAAATATTTTCACCAATTTAGTGGTGCGCCATTTTTGGTAATTTTTTCTACTGCGATGGCATCAAGGGTGCACTCGCCTTTCGTGTAATTCTTAATAACTTTCCCAACAATAAAATAATAGGCAATGCATAATTTTTCATCATTTATTGGCACAATGTGCGCTCTATGACCTCCTCGCCTAGTTCCATATTTGTCATATAGGCTAATTTCACCCTTTTTACGACCATGCTTCCCAAAGCCCTGAAATCCATCTGTGACATCCTGACCTTCCATGGACAAACTAATGAGCTTACTATATAGGAGTTTTTTATAAATCTTGGGAATCATGCAGGAACTAATCGTGCAGAAATTTGGAGAAGCACGCACAAGGTAGCATGTTTGGGAGGTAGTGTGGAAAAGGTGAAAAGTAGTTAGGATTTTGGGACATTTTGTCCACATTGTAAAATTATTAGACCTATTTTTAAAGCTATAAATTTTAATGCGTTTTTGGGTAGAATTAGTTTAGAGAGTTTATGATGTGAAGATATTTCGAACTGGTTGCATTTTGGAGAAGTATTGAAGAATATTTTTTAGGTATGGCTAAGGAGTTAGGCTCACACTATAGTAGAATGACTAGGCATATTTGATTAATGGTTACTATAGTATATTTTTGAGAGTGCAGTGCGTAGCTGTAAGGAGATTTCAATGAATAAAATAAAAATCCATCCGTTGTGGACGTAGCCCAGATTGGAATGGGCCATGCTAAAACCTTGTGTTGTGATGTGTTTGTGTGTTATGTTTATGTTGTTTATTGTTACTACACAATGATAATAAATGATTAGTATTATGAATATGTTTGTCATGTATGTTGTCATAGTTATGTGTACTTAATTAAATTATGAATGAAGGACTGTTAAGTAGGATAATGTCGCACACAGGGTATATTGAATGTTAAGTAACATAAAATGTGCACACCATATATGGATGGATAATGAATAGTATGATTATGTGGAATGCTTCACTTCCCCTCATCACTGCAAAAACTTAGTTCATGATGCCCTGCCTCAGGTGAGACTTCACTTGGTTTGCAGGTGATGTTGAAAGGGTAGGTGTCAAAAGATTTTTTTGGTTTGTTAATGACTAACCCCAAGTCTACCCACTGTGCACCAACAAATAGTTTCGTTGCTAGGACCAGGAACTGTAACTGAGGGGAATGTTTTGGAGAATGAATAAGGAAGATATCAAGGAATGGCTAGAGAGGAAGCATCGAGAATTTTCCATAGAATAGAATAGGAACCCATGGCTCAACGACAAACAGTGGTTTCAAAGGTATGTATTTACAAGCTTTCATGAAATCTTCTTTGGTGGATTTATGATAATTTTGATTGAATGGTTAGAAAGGGTAATGGAGAGTGTTGGGAGATACCGAGATCAGGATCCAAAAAACTAGACCCCTAAATTGATTAGACAATTGAATACAATAAGTAGTAAAGTTTCCCGCACAGTTGATTTTTGGTTGAATAGTATACTGGGGGGTTACATTACAGAGTTTGAAATATATTTCACCCAATTTTATAGTGCCACAGAGAGTGACTTCTTCAAGGGCCAATGCAGAATATTTTTGAATGCATTGTCTAGCTGGATAAAGATGTTGTTGTGTGACAAGAATGTCATGAAGATGGAATTTTATTGTTAGACACCTTCACACGGATAGGGGGATTGGGGGATGACCATAGGATGGTCTGAAGATATGAATATGAATCATATGCATTGAGTACGTTGAGAGAGGAATATAGTGACTTATATGAAGATATTGGAGCATTACGTTGTTGGAAAAGGTTCAGGTATAGTAAGAAGGAGACTGTGGTTGAGAGAGAAGAGAAACACAAAGTGTTTGAGAAAAGAGACCCCTATGTAGTACTTCAAGTCACACTGTATAAAGAAAGGAAAGAGAAAGAAAAGGATCCTCAGTATAGTCCAGCAGAGGAAGGAATTCCATCTCAGATTGAAATCCGTGTCAAACCCATGACCCCATGTGCATCACCAATATCTAAAGTAGAAACCAAAACTTTGACAAGAGAAATTGTAGTTAGTGGAGGAAGTTAGAACAATAGTCATAATAATGGAAGTATCACAAAAAACTAGAGTTAGTCAGCAACACCAAAGGTAAGTACTACATCGAATAGAATGGAAGGAATAGATAATATATTAAGAATTCTTGAATTCCAGGGAGCGGGTCGGAAAACTTAGAGAAACATTTGTTTGTAGGTGATACGATATGGATTGTGAAGAATGTCTAGGAAAAAGCAACGAATATTGTGTAGTTAGCAATGATGTTCAAAAGTCGCGCACTTTTTTGGTACATGAAGTATCAAAATACTACACCAGCATGACAATCAAGGATGTTCGCTAAAATTGGACAAGCCTTATTAAAGGAATTTCAAAAACTAAAATATGAGTCGCACTATATCACAGAGCTTAAAGAAATTAAGAAAATATTGAATGAGACTATTTGGAATTATGATCAAAGGTTTAAATATTTGATAGGTAGATTATCATTTCATATTCCTAATGAACAACACAAAGAATGGTTTATTGTAGGTATGTTGTCACACATTCGCTATCCTCTGACATAACATAAAGTCACATCAAATACAGAAGCATTAGAAATTGTGATGAAGTTAGAATCATCTCTTGTAGGATATGGAACAAGAATGGCACATGTTTAGTCATAGTTGGATGCACTATGGATTCAGTTGTCAGAAATAACAAAGTAAAAGGAAAAGCATGAAAAATTTTGGTGTATTACATGTAATACAAAAGGCCATCGTAAAGACAAATGCCCAACAATTTCACAGTATATGGATATAGGAGGCCTAAGCCCACTGGAAGGAGGAATAGGATATTGTGAAATCTTCAAGACATGGGGGCATAATGCGACTGCTTTTCCATTATTGTAGAAGTATCAGAGTACGCCGAGGAATTTGTTTTATAATTTTTTCAAATATGTAGGACATGATGATAAATACTATCTTGAATTCAACTTAACGAGGGAGTGCGTTGTAGATGCTTACATAATCCAAGAAGAAAATGTCACAGCAAAAGGAGGGGTTCTATAATATACTACTACGAGAGGATTTAACCAGGGTGGAAGAGGAGGATTCAGTCGAGGTTGAGGACAAGGTGGATTTGGTAGAGGAGGAAGAGGACCAATCATTTGTTATAATTCCAATCAAATACGAAAGTTATTGAGAGACTTCTTGAATCCTTGCACAACATGCATGTACTATAGAGATTTGGACCATCCCACTAAGGATTATCCTCAAGTGATAGTGCAATGGAAGGAAAGAGGGAACGAGAAACATAACTAGAAATAGAATGAGAACATATAGATGATATCATCTAAAACATATGATTAGTAACCTAAAATATAAACAATTCTATGCAGAGGAACGTGAACTGAAGCGGATGCAAAAGATCAAGGGAATAACATTCATGAGTGGGTAAGGAAAGCAGTTGTTGGCCCTTGGTTATGTAAAGAAGTGAATATTAAGGAAGAAAGGTGAAGTACGAACTGTGTGGAAGGCACATGAACCGAGGAAGGGTCAAAGTGGGAAATGAAGGAGAAAAGAAGGAGAAAAGAAAGGAAAAGCTAGCCGTTGGAAGAGAAGATCAAAGAAGACAAAGCCGTAAGGAAGACAGATTGTGGAAAACTCAATAAGAAAAAAAAAGATATCAATGGGTGCTTTGGAGCACCTCGTGGAAAAAGAGGAAGGACAGGCTGGAGAAGCCCTGAAAACATGGGTCAAGTGGACCTAGGGTTTTGAATCTAGGGTTTTGACACCTAGACTTTTGCCATGTAATGTATAAATAAAGGTCTAGGAGAGTTGAGAGTTTTTATCAATAGTTGGTTCATTGATAGTATGATCATGGTTTCCCATTATTGATTATGGTTGTTGAGAGTAATATTAAGTCTATATTGTAAGATATTCAGTTGGGTGCAAGGATGAACCCTACAACTGGGTGCGCAGGAAGGGGAGTGAAAGAGAGAAAGAGAGAGAGATATGCAAGGTAAGTGCGCAGATAGAACTGTATGTTTCCACATAATATATCAAGAAACACAGGTATGTGGACATATCCCTAGGGAGAGGGTGAACCACATATATCTTTTTTTTCTGTGTAATTGATGCTATGTTATTTGCTATATGTTATCCTATTATTGCATAGTTGTGTTAGATCAAAGATATAAATTGTGAAGTAAGATTAAGAGTGCTAAGGAATAACTAGATTGTTGTGTGTTGTTGTCTTAGATTCACTTTTCATTTCATTTGGTTGTAGGCGCCTATGTCCTACAACCACCTATCACTACTTCAGGTGAGACTGCATCTGCTTCATAGGTGTTGCTGAAAGGGCCAGTAGTTAGGGCTTGTTGGTGCGATATAAGAGTTGAACCCTAGGTCTGCCCTTGTGCCAACAAATGGTTTTGTTGCCGGTAAAACGATCTTTTTGAGGGAATATCAAGGTGGTTTTCATTGAAGACAAAAAATAATAAGTGGATAGAATAAGAAGAAAAGGACTTCGCTGAAGACCAAAACAAGAACCCTAGAATTAGTATGGAAGACTGGTTGGGAAGGTACATCTTTACCGACATACAAAAAATTTTCTTTGGAGGAGTTCATAAGGAGTTATATGAGTGGTTAGCCAGACTAGCAGATACCCAGTTTGAGATCATATCTATACCACCTGTGGTTTGGATAACAATGCTGATCAAGAAGGTCAAGAGAGTTGATAATGTTGTGTCTAGAGCAGTGGATCTATGGTTTGATAACACTATTGGAGGGTACATTACTCAGTTTTCCATTGACAGAGCCGAATCATATAGTCAAGTAGATAGGTACTTATTTAAGGGACCTAGAAGAAAGTTTCTACACTTTTTAAAGTTGAGGATTAAGATGCTATTGCATGAGAATAATATCTTGAAGATACAGTGAAGATAATGTTCAAAAATTCAGACAGCGATAGTGACACAGAGGCTAGACTCACGCGTAGTGGGAGACCGTTCATAGAGGTTCCTCTTGCAAACTTATTTAATAAAAACTACGAAGAGGAGGGATTCTACAGTGGAGAAGAAGTAGATCTAACAGACGAAGAGCATTCATAGTCCGCAAGAACCAAGGAAGTAGGATCTAAAGAACTTCACCAAGGAGAGCCAGAAACTTCAGAAACTACACCTACTGTCGAAGTAAGTACTATTACTCCTACTGTTGTTTTAGAAGTAGTAAGTAACCGGAGTAGCCAAAGTAGTCAGAGCCATCAGAGCACTATTACAAGCAGTTTAGTACATTCTCAATCGAGAAACCAAAGAAGATCTATGGCAGATGAAATTACCAAGAAAGATCTATGGAAGATGAAATGAGGTTACCTATCTTTAGGGGAGATGGATCCGAAGATCTCGATTGACACTAGTTCTTATGCGAAGCTGTATGGAGTATCAAGCAAGTCAATGATGAAGATATTAAGAGAACTCAGTTTAGTACTACCTTGAGGGATCGCGCTCTAAACTGGTATATGAAGTTTTCTTCAGGACCTAGATAGCCTAAAATGTTGAATGAAATTAAGATTGTGTTGAGTGCAGATGTAAATAAAACTAAGTCAGAGTCACAATGTATTACAGAGTTGAAGGAAATCAAGAAGAATGTCATTGAACCTATTTGGGAGTTTGATCAGAGGTTTAAGACTCTGACAAGTCATTTGATTTTTCAGATCCCAGACGAATAAAATAAAGAATGGTTTATCACTACTCTCCTGCCACACATTAGAGTTCCTCTAATGCAATAGAAGGTTGCTTCGTAGGCTGAAGCATTGGAGATTTCCATGAAACTAGAAACAACCCCTATAGGAGAATCCAACCTAGGTATGAGTCAAATCTTCAATCAGTTAACTAGTTTATCCTTAAAAGTTGAAGATATGAAGAAAGATAAAGGAAAAGAGAAAAGAGAAGATATCTGGTGCATCAAATGTAAATCAGAGAGCCATGACAAAGAGCACCGTCCCCTATTTCATGAATACTTGGCCTCTAGAGCACCTAGTCCTTTGAAGCAAGCTACTATACCCTGGTGTGAGGTATGTAGAATGAGACATCACCCTGTTGAATGTTATTATATGAAAAAATATGTCTAGACACCTACCAATCTTTACTGCACATTTTGTAAGTCTGCGGGACACGATGAGAAGGATTTTAGGGCTTATGGTCTCTTTCATGAAAGATCAAGGGATACATATAGGATTCAAGGAGAAACATAGCAAGAGGGAAATAATGCACATTTCAACTCCCCAGGAAGAGGAAACTTCAACCCTCATGGAGGATTTAGAGGAAGAGGATGAGGAGGAGGTATGGGTTGAGGTAGAGGTCAGATTATTTGTTATAAATGCACAGCCAGAACATTTGGCAAGGGATTTTCAAAACCCTTGTACCACTTGCAACTAATGTAACTCGTTTGATCATGTCATCGAATATTGTCTAGTATTGTTGGCCAAAATCCAAGAGAGGTTTGGAGGAAACAAACAAGTATAATTAATATCAACATAACCCCGTGGTGAAGACCCCAGAGTCATTGTTATTACTAGAGGAGGTGTTGTTATAAGAGAAGAAAGAGTGACCCTAGGAAAGACTATGGAAGGATCAGGGATCAAAAGAGTTGTAGAGAAGGCACAGTTGTTTGACCCAAGGAGAGAGAGGCATACTTTTGAGGAAGCAAGGAAAGAATTTGTAGAAGGACAAGCTTCTTCATTTAAGGCACAACTAGAAGTAAGAGAATGAAAAATTCCACCAAAATTTGATCAGTCTACTCTAGATAAGAAAGGAAAAGAGGTAAGGAAGCTCATGGACTTCTTATATACCTGTATCAGTTTGATTAAAGATGAAAAGGTTGTACAAGAATTAAAAAACCTGGTAAGACAACATGAGACTGGGAAAATAGATCCTATGTTCAGTAGGGTTGTGAATCAAGTATCAAGAATCAGAAGAAAAAACAAGGAATTACACCTTAGTGCTCAGATTGGAGACTACGACGTGGACTATGTGGTCCTCGACTTAGGATAAGAAGTAAATGTTATGACAAAGTAGACTTGGGAACTGATGGGAAAACCTAGACTGATTTACTCTCCTATTAGGCTCAAGATGGATAATACACAGGTGGTAAGCCCCTTTGGAATACTAGAGCATGCCCCTATAGACATTGATGGGGTAAGGACCTTTGCAGACTTCGAAGTAATTAAGATTTTTGATGATAGTTGTCCTTATCCTGCGTTGTTAGGAACTGATTGGGTTTTCAACAATTCAACTATCGTTGACCTAAAGAAGAGAAGAATGACATTCGAAGGTAATGGCCTTAAAGTCATTGCACCTCTAGACCCAAACGAAGGTCGCAGATACACAAAACCTATCACAGAAGAATACCAAGCATATGAGCTAGAGAACATCTGCAAACTGATGGCAAGAAAACATGATTACATTAATCCTATAACATATGGAAATATCAATTGGCGAAGTGAAAGTGCATATTCATCAGATTCAGAGTAAGCCTTGGAAAATTGGCAGAACAAAATGTATGAAGTCTCCACACGGCGATGTTCCATATTGACTAGAGCAGTTCACTAGATTGGCACAGAAGTAAGTAACCTTCCAACATTTGATGGTTTGAATCCCCTATAGACATTTCTGGCTGAATTTGAGAAAATTATACTAGTACAACAAAGGATGTTGGAACTAGATGAAGCCTTGAAAGCCACACCAGCTAGATGGTGGGGAACACACAAGAAGGACATCGCGGAGTGGACACAATGTCACACCTTATTGACAATGCACTTTCTAGATCAAGTAGAAGGATGTGAAGTTCGATACACAGGCCAAATTTTTCCTAAGGACCACATGCGAAGTTGTGAGAAGTCTTGGAGAAACATTCCTAAAGAACAATGGGTGCATAAGTTCATTAACACCTTGGATACTACGCTTATCAACTGCTATCTTCAAGAATAACTATGCCTCATTACTGCAGACTGGTATGTAATGACTTATAACTTTATAGCTATGTTTTTATTTGAAATCCAGTACCCCGCGGTAGATCAAGCTTTACAAATTGTAAGACAAAAATTCTTTGAGGAGGCACCTAACCTCCCTTTTGAGAAAGAAGAAGATGAATGGATTGCACCTCTTCAACAATTACAGGATTGCTACAATATTAATGCTAATGAAGATGATGACCCTAGAGATATAAACATTACAAAAAATGAAGGTCACAGAGACATAGAAGGACCAGGGATTGAATTATTGTTTATGGGACAACCCATTAAAATTAAGAAGGTTAATGTTGGAACATAGCAAACATCTAATCTATCAAATGTGGGAGACTATTGGGATGATGCCACTATTAGCAAGATCACAGAGCTATTACATGAATATAAGGACTTGATTGCAACCAATTTCATCGATATGAAGGGCATTAAAGGGCCCATGGGAGAAATGAAGACCCCCTTGAGACCTAATGCAAGACCCATCAAGTAGAGACCTTACGGATTAAATCCCAAATATAAGCAGAAAGTTAGGATTGAATTGGATAGAATGTTGGAAGCAGGAATCATAGAACCTGTTGAAGAGTTTGAATCGATTAGCCCTATGGTGGTCCAAGATAAGAAGTTAGGGGAAATCATAATTTGTGTATATCTAAGGAAGCTTAATGGTGCATTTTTATATGATCCATTCCCTACACCCTTTACTGATGAAGTTCTAGATAATGTAGGAGGACAGGAGGTCTACTCATTCACAGATGGCTTTTCAGGTTATCACCAGATCAAAATTGCTAAGAAAGACCGACAAAAGAACACCTTTGCAATAGAATGGGGTTCTTTTCAGTACACGGTGATGCCCTTTGGGTTGAAGAACACACCAACCATCTTTTCCAGGGTGGTGGTAGAAGCATTTAAGGACTTTTTACACAAGTTTTTGGAAGCATATTTTGATGATTGGACTATTTTTAGCCTAATGAAAGACCATATTGAATGCTTGAGATTGATGTTAGATAAGTGCAGGAAATGTCAGATTTCCCTAAATTTAAAAAAATATTTTATTTTCACCCTTTGGAGTGTTGCTAGGGTATATTGTGTGTAAGCAGGGGTTTTTGGTGGATCCTTCCAAGATTTCTATCATTGTTGATCTACCCCCCCCCTACTTCGGTTATACAACTACACACTACATTGGGGAACGCTGGATACTAAAAGAAGCTCATTAAGGGCTATGCACAAATAAAAACACCTATGGAGAAGCTACTAAAGAAAGACAATAAGTTTCAATGGACTGAAGAATGTCAACAAAACTTCGACACACTAAAACATAAAATGGTTACTGCGCCAATCTTGGTATTTCCAGATTGGAGTAAGGAGTTCAATGTTCATGTCGATGCTTCTTCCATTGCATTAGCAGAAGTTTTAGCATAGCTGGGTGTAGGAGACATTGACCACCTTATAACCTTTGCAAGGAGGAAGGTTTCTACAGCTGAGAGGAGCTATACTACGACTAAAAGAGAAGGCTTGCATATTGTATATGCCTTGCAGAAGTTTAGACACTATTTGCTGGGAGCACATTTTAAGATGTTCATAGACCATTCTACATTGAATTAATTAGTCAACAATCCAGTGTTGGGGGGAACAATATGCATATGGATACTACTATTCCAGGAATATGACTTTGCTATTGTGGTCAAGCCAGGAAGAATGAATAAATGACCTGATCACTTATCCAAGTTAGAACATGGAGAGGAACCTACTAGCTTGGAGGATACACTACGAGATGCACAATTGCTAGCCATTAGAAAAGTCGATGATCACTTCGCCGATATAGTTCAGTTCCTGTCCACGGGAATGGCACCTTGTGAATATACAGTTATGCAAAAGAAACATTTGGTAGTCCACGCTGCATATTTTCAACTTATATCTGGACAGTTGTATAATATGGGACTAGATGAGATCTTGAGGAGATACGTTATGGAAGCATAAAGGCCACTGTTTCTTGCAGAAGCACATGAAGGCATCGTAGGAGGACATTATGCAGGGAAAGCCACAACATAGAAGGTTCTCAGAGCAGGTCTCTCGTGGCCTACTTTACATAAGGATGCTAAGGAATACGACAGAGCTTGTGATGTATGTCAAAGAGTAGGAAAGTCTTATAGAAGGGAAAATATGCCTTTGGCACCACAATTAACACTACAAGTATTTGAGAAATGGGCCATTGATTTTGTGGGACCTATTAACCCACCAGAAAGGTGCATAGGAGCTAGATACATTATCACTACGACGAAGTATTTAACCATATGGGAAGAAGCAAGAGAAATTAAGTATTGTAGTACATTTATAGATGCATAGTTCATTTTTGAGGATATCATAACCAGGTTTGGATGCCCGAAGACCCTCATGAGTGATCAAGGCACACACTTCATATAAAAAAATATTAAAGCCTTGACTCAAGAATTTGAAGTTCACCATCAAAAGAGTACTCCATACCACCCACACGCAAATGGTATAGTCGAAGCTTTCAATAAGATCTTGGAGACAACGTTGACTAATATTTGTAGTGTTAACAAAGATGATTGGGATTTAAGGATTCCAACATTATTATGGACTTATAGAACTACTTGCAAGAATTTGACAACACAGACTCCATTTAAGTTGGTATATGGCTTGGAAGAAGTGATACCTATGGAATACTTGGTTCCTAGTTTAAGAATTGCATCATTTACAGGTATGGATGACACTGGAACTGTTCAAGACAGGCTTGTGCAGTTGCTAGAACTGGAGGAAGATAGGTTTATTGTAGGATTTCATCAGCAAGTACATAAAGAAAGAGAAAAGGATTATCATGACAAACATATCAAGAGGAAGGCATTCAAGCAAGGAGATTTGGTATTGTTATATGACAACAAGTTCATGAAGAACCCAGGGAAGTTCAGGACACATTGGCTGGGGACATTTGAAGTTGCCTATGTTATAGAAGGAGGAGTTGCATAGTTGAAGACTCTTAATGAAGAATGGAAAGAAGGTTTGGTAAATGGGAGCTGGTTAAAATTGTATTATGACAACCAGTTGCCTTGCAACTCTCAATAGAATCAAAGGAAGAAGGGTCTAGGTACCAGGTGAAATTGAAACTGGGTACCAGACACAGAAAAGACAGTCTTCACATGATAGGGAGGGATAGAGTAGAAAGTATATGCTGCTTGGTCTAGTCTGCAATCGAAGTAAAATAGAAGGTTTAGTCTTGTAGTGACTCGAGATGAGTCACATGTGAGTGTTGGGGTCCTGTTTTCCCTTGGTTATGTAAAGAATTGAATATTAAGGAAGAAAGGTGAAGTACAAACTGTGCAAAAGGCACATAAACTGAGGAAGAGTCGAAGTGGGAAAAGAAGGAGAAAAGAAGGAGAAAAGAAAGGAAAATCTAGTTGTTGGAAGAGAAGATTGAGGAAGACAAAGAAGTAAGGAAGATGGATTGTGGAAAACTCAGCAAGCAAAAAAATATATCAATGGGTGCTTTGGAGCACCTCACAGAAAAAGAGGAAGGACAGGTTGGCGAAGCCTTGAAAACGCAGGTCAAGTGGACCTAGGGTTTTGGATCTAGGGTTTTGACACCTAGACTTTTTCCATGTAATGTATAAACAAAGGTCTAGGAGAGTCGAGAGTTTTTGTCAATAGTTGGTTCATTGATAGTATGATTGTGGTTTCTCATTATTGATTATGGTTTTTGAGAGTAATATTGAGTCTATATTATAAGATATTCAGCTGGGTGCAAGGATCAACCCTGTAGCTAGGTGCACAGGGAGGGGAGAGAAAGAGAGAAAGAGAGAGAGATCTACAAGCTAAGTGCATAGATAAAATTGTATGTTTCCACATAATATATAAAGAGACATAGCTCTATGGATGTAGACCTAGGGAGAGGGTGAACCACGTATATCTTGTTGTTTTGTGTGACTGATGCTGTGTTATTTGATATATGTTATCCTCTTATTGCATAGTTGTATTAGATCAGAGATATAACTTGCGAAGTAAGCTTAAGAGTGGTAAGGAATAACTAGATTGTCGTGTGTTGTTTTCCTGGATTCACTTTTCATTTCATCTGGATGTAGACACCTGTGCCCTGCAACCCCCTATCGCTACTTCGGGTGAGACTGCATCTGCTTCACAGGTGTTGCCGAAAGGGCCAGTAGTTAGGGCTTGTATGTGTGCTGTAAGAGTTGAACCTTGAGTCTTCCCCTGTGCGAACAACAACAGAGCCATTACTATTTTTTGATCCAAGGAAAGAGAAACAAACCTACCAAAAAGAAAGAAAATAACTAATGGGAGAAGATTGGATCACATCAACTTCATATGTGCCATTGCTATATGATAACACAAAAAAATTTGATATTCCTCTAGTCTATGGCCATACGAAGAAGAAAATTGCTAAGGTAAGTACTTTGAAGATATTTTTAAGAAGTTGCTTAGATTTAATGAAGGATAAATCTGTGTTGAGTGTTTTGTGTAGAATGATTGACTATTCTTCATAAAGAGAGCAACCTGTAATACATAGAGAAGTTAACTAGGTGCATAGTAAGAAGTGAACCAATAGGGAGTTCAGGTTCAGTGCATAGATAGGAGCTTACGAAAAAAATAATATAATTTTGTATTTAGGTTCAAATGTAAATGTTATACCAAGAAAGACCAAGGAGATGATGGGCCAGTCGAAGCTGATTTGGTCTCCTATCTAGTTTATATTAGAGAACCAACATAATATCCTTCCAGTTGGAAGGTTAACATGACCTAATGTCAATATTTATGGAGTGCACAATGCAGCTGACTTCAAAATATTCAACATAGTAGATGGAAACACACCATGTCCAACACTGTTGGGTATGGATTGTGAATTTGATAATCAGACGATCATTGACCTAAAGAAGAGAGAGATGGTATTCAAAGTGGAAGAATTAAAGTTAACTGCGCCATTAGACCCCACTTGAGGGAAAATGTATGTAGAACCAACAAAGAGAAAATGTATTGATAATTTGTATGATACGACTGCACGAATGGAAGATTATGTCAATCCTAGAACTTAAGGCGTAATTATTTGGAGAAGCATAAACTCATGTGAATCAGAATCAGAAGATGCTATAGAGAATCGACAACAAAGACTGCATGAAGTATCGACAAGGAAGTGTGCTCAAATTACCTGTGCATTAATATGGATTGGCACTGAAATAGTTGAACCTACAAGGTATATGTTGGAAACTTGGTCAATACTGAGAGGGGGGGTGAATCAGTATTGGTTAACTATTTAAACTTTTAATAATTTTAAATTATTAACAACAATTGATCAACAATAGTAAACTTGAATATAAAATCAATACTTTAATACAAGTTACAATAATGATTGGGAGACACCAATCTCCTTGTTCAGGGATTCAACCCTAGGAAGAACTAACTCCCTTGTTTTAGGGAACCAACCCTAGGAAGCACCAACTCCCTTGTTTAGGGAACCAACCCTAGGAATAATCAACTTCCCATCTTCAAAATTTAATCAGTAAAGGACATTAGTCCTTCCTTGCTCCACCCTTCCACCCCCACTTCATAAGTATCTTCAATTTTCTTCCTTGGAATTTGTACCTGTTTTTTATCTTCTCATGTATACCACATAGACACTTTCCTTTCACCTTGTTTGTCTTCTTATATAATGTCCAAAAGGTATAAGTTTGAACCATTGTGTCTTTTAGTAATGAAACATTGCACCCAGTCATTTAATTAACACAAATGATTTCATTAATTGATTTTCATACACAAAATTAGACATTGATTTCATACGAATATTCCAGAGTTATGGAAACAAATTTTACAATTCTACGACATGGGTTTTGTGCAGAACATGCTCAATTATTCAACATGGAGAAAGTTTCACCGGAAAATGTGTGAGGTGGCCAGTACAAATGATTCTTCAAAATCATCTTACCTATATTTACCTTTTGTCGTCCAATGTCAGATCCAATTCAATACATTTTACCTTTTCATGAATATCTAAATCAACCTCCACATATCTCCTTTGTTGGTGACTATTTAAATTCAACTTGTAAACATTTTACTTGATGGTGGATATTAAAAGTATTTCCCTCTCAGCTGCTAGTCACTAAAGATTCTACTTGGTCTTGACCATTTTTCGTATTTGCTTCCTCATTCGACCGACAAACATATTTTTGGTTGACTCAACTAGGAGAAATTTTGACTTGATTATTTTGATTCTGGTCCACACAACTTTCTTCAGCCTTGACCCAACTTGTATTTCCCAATTTAAGTTTTCTTCAACTTCGACCTTTAGGTTACATCTTTCTTGGACCGACTCGACTTAGAAGGAAAATGACCCGTGTAATTAGAGCTTGGTCATCCTGAATTGCTTCGGTTTCGACTTCGACTTCAACTTCAATCTTTGAGTTCTTTGATTTCGACTTTGTTGAGGAAAATATATGAAATGATCTCACTCAAGCATTTTTAGATCTTGCTTCACTAAAGCAATATAGTTGGGAATATCACCCTATGTTTATAGCCTCAAAAATTGTTTCCTAATCCACAAGTATTTGTTACAAGGGCTTAGGATGATTTTTTTATAAATAAAAGATTGTTGAAAAACTCAATATTTATGTAATTTTATGAACATAACAGATGCAAAAGTAAATGTAGAGACATAAGAAAAAAAAATACCAAGTCAATAATTAACACATATGAGATAGAAAGCAATCACTTATTTCATTCCAATTAATCAAAAGAATCATTCTCTTTACAAAATACCCTTAGGAAGTTTGGACCAAAGTCAAACTTAGATGTCCCCGATGAAAACCATACTAAAGGACTTCTGACAAAAAGTAAAAAACTGAACTTTAAAAGATGGATTAGCTTGCCACAAATTGTTGCCCACTCGACTTTGCACAATATCCTTTATCAGTCATGAAATTTAATTCACAAACATACAAGTCTACACGGACTATCAAAGATAGATCAACACCTCTGAAAAACAAGTGTGTGAATGATGTAAGTCAACCTTGAATCTTGTTGTCTACAATAGGACCCTACTATCATAAAAGAGAATTAGGATTTCAATGAATTAAAGAATGAATGAAACTGAACTATTTCAATAAAAAACAAAAGCAGACCTTAGTATGTTTTCTCCTTCTATTCTCCTTTTGTTCCTCCTTCTCTTTTTTCTTTTAAGAAATCAAAATTAGTTGAAGTAGTTAAAATACCTCTTTTAGTTAAGTTAACTAAAACTCAACTAACTTTTAGTTTATGGGGAAAATTAATAATATAATAATAAGGGTCTTTAATAAATAATAACTAGTAGATGGGACTCCTTGTGACTCCCTTTTGTTTCTTAACAAACATAAACACAACTAGTTAATCAATCAAACACATCCCTCCTTGTGGCTCCCATCATCACTCTCGTAATTTTGAAAATTAACATTAATGATATTTGAAACCATATCCAAAAAAGTGTGTTTTCCAAAAAACTTTAGCAGTCATCTGTTCTCAACAATCAATAAATAAAACACTCAAAAACCATATTTTCAACTTTGGGAGGCAATCTTCCCTTTGTTTCTACTGTCTCCCTTTGATTTCTATGAATTTTCCTTAGGATTCATGGAGCCTTTAGGGATGGTCTCACTAATAACATGAGACAAATCATCTATCAAGTGCATGTAGGATGAAACAGATTTGGCAGAGTCACTTGAGGGAGATGAGGGGGTAGCAACAACTTTTCCTTTATCAGGTGCATGGTGGGCTTTGGTTTTTAAGCTCTTGCTTGCGTGGGAAGACTATACGGGTGAGTGTGCAGGGGAATCTTCAACAATTGGGTTAACCAATGGAGGAGGAGCATGTAGAGACAAATTGGGCCAGCCAAGATGTTGGGAGACTGTCAGGTGGACAATCTCTTTCCATCCGTCATTTTTCAGGGACTTCAAGTTGTAATGAGACATGAGGGGGAACTGGGATACTAGGGACATGTGGGGGCTAGAAAAGAGGCCTTTCTAGACTAGGTTGGACCACCCCTTGTCCAATCTAGTTGAAAAACCCAACTTGGAATAGTTGGTTCAAGTCTTGTGGATCAACATCAAAATGTATAGAAAACCTTGGCCTTCTAGGAACCCTGTTCCAATTTTCTCTTCCCCTGTTATTCCTGCCATAGATAGCTTTGCTGAAGAAGCTCATTCTTGTATGCATTATTTATTATCAACTAGTTTCTTCAACAAACCATACATGACATCTCTTTAAATATGAAACAAAATTTGGCTCAAGAACACATCGAACTCATGCAATCCAATCCATAAAAATCGTTAAATACTTGTCAATGAACAAGGGGTGAATAAGGGTTATGGGATATATGAAAGGGGATATATCATGGTTACTGCTCAACAAATCATCAAACGATCAACTATATTGTAATTAACAAAACATATCAACTGTAACTCATCCCTGTTCCATCCTTCAACTGCTATAATGCAAAGTTTTCATTTAACTATAATTTAATTTTAAGAACATGGAGTGGATAGTGAATATGGAAATATGAGGGTATTTTTAATGTGCGGAAAAGTGAGAGAATGGTAGGGACATAATGAATATTGTTCATAAAACAAATAAAGTAAAACATAACTCTGTAATAAAATCAATACAAAAAATACCAACACCATATCAACACTCACTGTGTATCAAACTATTTGTTGTCACATCATTTAAATTTCTCAAAACTTCTCAATTTGAACAGTCTGTGCAATCATACTCATAATCAAAACAACTTCCATTCAACAATCCTATCAAGAAAATGCTTGGTCTTTAATTTCCTTCCTTTTCCTTTAAATAATTTAAAGAAAACACAAAACAACATTGCTCCATTATTATCCCATAATGCATCACTATAAAAATATCATACATTGTCTATCAATTCACAATTGGCCAATTAAAACATATGCATAGGTCCCTTTCCAAATCGAACAGACTTCCAAAATGTGCCCAATTACATACATGTTTCATCATATCATCCAATAATATTTTGCAACGAAACCACAATCAACATAAAACTCGAACATAATCACTGTCGATGTAACCATTTCCAATATGCACAATGATTCAATACTATATGCATAGTGAACATAACCAAATACACACAGTCACCAATTCCATAATATGCTATAAACTTGATCGGGCCTAGTGAAACACACAGGTGTTTCCATTTTTCAATTAAGACAACGTTGTAAGAACACATTGAGTGGAAATATAACAAAAAAGAGGCAACCCTCGACTCCATATTATTACTCATTCCAAATTGTAACTCTTCAAACAATTTAATCATAGAAAGACAAGATAGGAACTCAACAAAAATTTCCATAACCATTCCAATTGATAAACCAATCCTTGACAACAAGATGATGCCCAAAGGGAGAAGAACACTTGGGGATTTAAAATCAGGCTCTGTCACAACAAATACGAGGATGAAATCAAGAGCATCCTCACTCACAATAACACAGATAAATGGAGGTCCTTAGATATATATCAACCACAGGAAAAAAACCCTTTCGATACAAACTCAATAGTAAGCCGCATGGTATCCTTATAACTCCCAGCTTGGGCAATGGAACAACAGTTAGCCACAGAGGAAGACAATGATGGGTAGGATAGAAAAGGTCGGTGCACATAATGTGCTTTACACCTGTAGAGGAGAGGGGAATATTGACTGAACAATGATGGTTATAAAAAACACATAGAGACATAACCTATGTCAATTTTCTTGAGAGCCGAACCATTTGACAACAATGCCGGTGAGGATGCATAACACTGAGTCATAACTCATATCCCTCCATAACCATATGGTATGCATCAACATTATGGCCACCCTAAGACCAATTCCCGAGATACTTTGGTGCCAAGACATTGAGCTCATGACCATGACTCTAGTATAAAAAAAATACACAGCAACCAACTAGCAATCTGAATGAGACTGGATAGGGTTATACTCATGACTATGAGGAAGAAACCGACAAGAATACATAGAGTGAAACCCTCCACCATTTTAACACAAAGAATTATATAACCGTATTCACTTAATATCCACAGAGACGAACCATGATTTTAACCAACAGAGAAACCATTGAATATATAACTCAACCAAAAACCAATTCTTTTGATTGAAATCCAAACATCCACACAATCATTCTCGAGAGAAAAACCAGGTATTTACATAGTTGCAATTCTCAAGAAAACACAAACCAAAGCATTACTGATCCATTGTTTGTTCATACACATAGCATAATTCATGGATGGGGTAAAAATAACCATACCTATAACAAAGAGATTAAGAGGGAGAGATGGCCAAGCGTTTTCTTCCCAAGCCTAAAATGTAGAGCTTAACCACCAATGGAATGAAATGCAACAAAGAACGAAACTAGGGTGACATCCTGATGGGGGGATTATGGAGTGATGTGCACTTACTGCATGTTTCTTCCATCTCCCATCCTATTCAATTCTAAAATACAAGACAACCAACATTCACCCATGCATTAAACCATGTAATCATTTTCCAAACCATTGAGTTCTGTGATGATATTCCTTTCCCAATGCGCCACCCAAAACATTCACGTTAACCTTTGCCAAGTTTTTCATGCCATACCATATGCATTGCAATATTATATGCACCCAAAATAAATAAAATGAAATCGCATAGCCACTAACCATCCATCTAATAGTTAGGATAAAACACTAACATCTTTACCTTTTCATTTGCATATAATCCTTAACATAACTCAAGCATAGATCCTTTCCTTTTAGGATTTTTTTCACAAGTTTATTTTCTTGTTTTGGTTATGTTACTACTAACATGTTTCTTGTGTGTATGTGTCCAGGTAGTAGATCACGATGATTTCTGACATGATTAAATCATAGCAACTGTAAATATATGCCCATCATAACATAAAAATAATGCTTTAAATTGCAGAAACATCCCATAAAATGCATCATCCACCTATTACTATGTCAAAATGAAACCAAGACTGCATTTTCAACCATATAGGACCCTGTAAGTGGCGTAGAAACAACAACAGAAAAAGTGTGATATGACTATATTCGAGCCTCCAGTCTACAAGGGGGTCCCACCTACTAGTATTATATTATTAGCATAGTTTAAATAATAGGGCTTTAGCAATACTCTGCAGCAAAAATCTTCGTTGCGATTTTAATCGTCAACAAACTGGTGACTCCACAGGGAAATATTTTTCCAAAAGATTAAGAACTCAGAATATATGGTTTCACAGACCAAGTAACATCAGATCAAGAAAATATAAATCATAATGATTACGCCACAGGGGGAAGTGAGCTGATTTAATGGAAAAATGATCGAGAATTTGGGAATAAATCATGGAAACCGTTAAGTATGAGGGGGTTTATCCCTGTAAGCATAATCATTTAACCGAAATTTTCTCTTGACTTCAAGGATAAAATTTTTCTGGACTTTCTCTTTTGAATCTCAAAATGCATGAAGAAATGGAAAGATGAAGCGGGATGTAACCAACTATCTCATAAAACAACAGTGAAAGAAGAAAACAAATTTAATAATGCCTTTAGGGGGAACATCATAACAATTGTGTAAGCTTGATTGTTATTGACTAACAATACTTTGCAAGACTGTCGCTGTGGAGAACTGATCCAACATTTTATTCTTGACAAAATTTGAAATCAAAAGAACAAAAGCAATAAATGTCATAACAGAAATGAAACTGCAAAATTGAAAACAACACAAATGGAATGACAGAAATGAAAACAACAGAAAAAAAAATACTAAGATGAAAACATAATAAAAAACTATTGTAAAGAAGAATTGAAATAACAGAAATTAAAACTACTAAAATGAAAGCAGAATTGAACTACTAAAATACTGAAAACTCCAAACAGCGTTAAACTCTTCAAGTTGGTTCCACGTAGTGTTTTAAGTGAGAACTGTTAGTGCTGTAGGAAAACAATCACTCTTTTAAATCCTTTAGAATGTAAGAATTTTCACCCAGGACAAAAGCGATATTGAAATGACCCAACCATAACTTTTGAAACTTTGAAACATCAGATCTTTTTTTTGAGTACATAGTTAAGTCATCAAGATAGATATGAATAATTTTGCCGATCAAATCATCAAAAGTTATCTGCATAGCCCTTTGAAAAGTGGCACCTGCATTAGATAATCCAAAAGGCATACGTTCATAAGAAAAATTTACCCAACGAGTAATAAATGTGGTTTTATATTTATCTGTCCTTTTTACATTGAATTGATTGTAACCAGAGAAACCGTCAAGTAAGAACATCATCTGTGACCCTGGAACTTGCTGCAAAATCATTTCAATATTAGGGAGAGGAAAGTGATATTTTATGCTAGCCCGATTTAATGTGCAAAAATATATACATAATATGATTTGACCAGTTTTTTTCTGAACGAGAACCAAATTAGAAACCCATTCCGAATACTTAACTGGAAAAATAATCCCAACCTTCAAGAGCTTTTCCAACTCCTTTCGAATAGTTGCTTCTAGTGCAGGGTTAATAGGTTTTTTTTTTCCTAATTGGTTTTATGCCCTCCTTGATTGGAATGGCATGTTGTATAAGAGAGAGATCAAAACCACGAAGATCCTCATAAGACCAAGAAAAAACATCTTGAAATTCACCAAGCAGTCTGACAAACTTCAATTTTTCTTCATCATAACATTGGGCACCTATTTTAACATTCTTTGGGGACTCG
>JASDQU010010517.1:271967-289239 GCA_032191745.1 Picea mariana | reverse complement strand
AGTGTTCATTAGTTGCATTGTACATGAGTGCCTAATATGGCCTAGTTGTCGAGACTCATTTTTTGTTACTCCATAGTGATGCTCAGGTGGGGTGCTAGAAATATTTCTATTTTTGACTCACTAGTTCACTATTAGTTAACTAGAGCTAATTCTATTTTAGAATTTCCATTTTTAGACCATCATTATTATGCATGCATGCATTCCTAACAAGAGCTCACTATTAGTTCATTTTTTTTAATTATGGAATGTTATGTCCTATATGAGTTTATATCACTCATTCATTGCATAATTCAATTATTGATTATCTCATTGGAGTAGTGTGAATATATTTTCTCATTCTTCCATATTGAATCTCTCATCCTTTTCTTGATAAGGTTTGTCTGCTTGATACAAAAGAATCCCCACCAAATGTCGATAAAATGTTTTGTCCACTAATGGTGTATCCTCGCCATCATAAAGTATGATCCCAGATAATAAGGGTGTAGGTGCATGCATACATTATGTCATGTGGAATCTATCTAGAATATGCTTGGCATACTTAGCCTGAGAAAGTTTGATGCCAGAAGCATCCTGACTAATCTCAAGACCAAGAAAGAAGTGAACTGGACCCATGTCTTTCATAGAGAAATTGTCATGTAAAATATCTTTGAGAACAACTATGGTTGAAGAAAAGCTACCAATGATCAAAACATCATCAACCTAGAGTACTAAAATCATCAAAGAGTCAGTAGTCCTTAATATCTAAAAATTTCAATCATATTTACTTCTAACAAAATCATGTGAAAGAAAATAAGAATCCATGTTTTCATACCATTCTCTAGGTGCTTGCTTGAGGCCATAGAGTGACTTCTTAAGTATGCATACTAAAGATGGTTTCTAAATGAACCACAGTGGTTTCTCCATGTAGATCTACTCTGAAATATCACTATGAAGAAAATAATTATTCGCATACATCTCATGAACTTCCCATCCATTGGTTGCTTCAATGGATAGAACCAAGTGAATGGAGTCCATATTTTATACAGGAGCAAAGTTCTCATCATAATCTATCCCATGAATTTGTTGAAATCCTTTTGAAATTAGTCTTGCCTTGTACTTGCTCACCTGACCATCAGATTCTCTCTTGGTACTATAGAACCATTTGCATATGACAAGTTTCATCCCTGGTGGAAGTGGAAACATATCCCAAGTCTGATTCTCTAGAAGTGAATCATACTTCCCCTACATGGTTGCTTCCCATAATGGATTTCCCACAACCTCACTGTAGATCTGTGGATCAAAATATTGAACCATATAGCAATGCATTGGAATTGCTAGTTGAAAATATAAAAATACATGAGAATGCTTCTCATGTTGAGATCGAGTCCTCCTCGAATCCAATGGATCCCCCGCAAGATTTCCTACTGCATGAAGTGTGGACTATTCCCACTTGGGCATCTGTTGAAGCTCCGATGCTAGCTCCTCATCTAGATATACTACCTACTCTTCTCCATGTACATAATCCTCTAAATATGAGTCCATATATGTAGCATCTGAGTGTATGGAATCATCATCTCTGATGTTTGGAACTGATCGAAGCATAAAGTATCTGCATGTTGCACTGGTGGTGTATGCAAAGGACTCTCCTCAAAATGAAAATTGCGATCAATGATGAGATGGTGTGTAGAGGGATCGATCAATATATACCCTTTCATATCATCTAGATATTCGAAAAATATGCAAGGTGTGCTATGTGGATATAATGCTTTCCTCTTTTTCAGAAGGAATATGGGTCCATGTGCGAGATCCAAAGATGCGAAAGTGTGTGACATCTGGTTTGTCACTTGTCCAAGCCTCAAAAGATGTCATGTCATCAAAAAATCAATGAGGAGATATGTTTTGTATGTAATCAACATAGTTAAGTTCCTCATCTCAAAGCTTGGAAGGAAGAGACCTCGCATGCAACATGCAACTGGTTATCTTGTTGAGGGATCTGTTCTTCCTTTCAACAACTCCATTCTATTGTGGAGTGTATGGAAATGTATGTTGCAACTAGATACTAGCCTCAAGACAAAGATTATAAACATCTTTTTTGATATAACCCCCCCCATTGTCTATATGGAGGATCTTGATCTTCTTCCCAATTTGTGTCTCTACTAGATCTTTGAATTATTTGAGATGCTAAAAAAATTTAGACTTTTTCCTAAGAAAATAAACCCAAGTATAGCGTGAGTAATCATCAATAGATGTAAGGACATACCTTTCTTTGTTGATAGATGAATGTTGAAATAGAACCATGAGATCATTGTGAAAAGGCTCCAAGGAACAATAGTTTCTCCTTTACTTCCCCTTTTAAAACTTCTCTTAAGGATGCTTGCCAAGAATGCATCCTTCACAAACCCCTTAAGAAAAGTGAATGTCTAGCAAGGCTTTGACCATTCCTTGCTTGGAAAGTCGTTGTATTTACCTAAAGTTTAAATAACCAAATCTCGCATGCCATACTCTACTACTATCATCAACATAGGTTAGTAGTAAAGAGGAGTTTTGGTCAACAAACTTAGTTAATTTATACAACCTTGATTTGTGATCTACCTCACCAATTGCAATAATGGAATTGTCATGCATGTCAAGTATAGAAAGTAAATCTGATGTAAATTTAACCTTTTTACCTCTTTTAATTGTGATGGTATTGGTCATTTTTCTTCTAAATTTCCTTATGATACGAATAAAGGTAGTAATGAAGAAGAAGATCTTAAGAAGAAACATAAAAATAAAAAAGGAGACAAGAGAAGGAACAAAAATAAATTCTTCAAGAAAATATTCTACTCAAAGCAAGACAACTCCTCATCAGATGAGGATGGTGATAGTGATAGTGATTCATAAAGATTACTCTTCACGACAATAGATTACGATGAAGAGGACTCTGCAGAAGAAGGTGAAGTCAATCTCATATCATAATTAATCAGTGCCATAGAAGAACAAGGGAAAGAAAGAAAGAAAAATAATTCACTCAAAGAAGAATAAAAGAAGAAAGAAGGATCTCAATATTCCAACTCAAAAGAAATTGAGAAGATAATCATGAAGCTAAAAATCCAGGTAGAAGAAGATATAAGGATTGAAGAAACACTAAGAAATTAGTTAGAAGGTAAGGAGAAGATGATTGAAAGCTTGGAAGCATAAATAATCACCTTAAGAAAAGATCTTCAGAAGAAATATATGAATTAGAATAACACCAATATATTGGATGATATCATCAACAATCAAAGGAAATACTATGACAGGTCCATGATATGATACAACTAGATGTAGATTGAGAAATATTCTAGCTCCAAGACAACAGAACATGAAGCAGAACAAAGAAACTGTGCGAAAAAAATCAGAGGAACTATAAATAAAAAGGAATATAGGGAGACTCAAGAAGAAAATCACAGAGAAACTAGTCCACCTAGAATATTTAGAAAAAATAATCAACAATCAACAACATCTCAATAAGAAGAAGGCTTCAGAAGAGAAACACCATCCAAACGATCCCCTACATTCAGGTATCAAACTATTTTTCTTAGTTTATGTTATTATTGTAACAATTTTGGACACAAAGCTTCAAACTCTAGAGCCTATGCCAAGAACATAAGCAATTATGAAGGCTATTTGAACAAAACTTATCCTAGAAAGTCACATGAAGCACAAAACAAAAATTACAACAATTTTGGTTCACCAAGTAATGAAGTAGAGTGATACAAGTGTAACAATTTTTGACACATGGCCAAATATTGTAGACTAATTGTTCCTCCAAGGGAACCAAAGAAAAATATAAAAAAGGAACCACAAAGGATATGGATAAGGAAGTAGGATCAATTCAACACTGAAGAATGTTGACTTTCTTTACAGACACAACATAAGAAAAGTGGGTGGTATGTTGACAACGGATGTTCAAAACATATGACAAGTGATAAGAACATGTTTTTGACCCTGAATAAGGAACGTGATGGATGAACTTCATTTGGAATGATAACTCAACCAAAATTATAGGTAGAGGCACAATCAAGCTTGGAAGCAAAGATGCCAAGTCAAAAAATGTTCTATTGGTCGAAGATATGAAGCACGATCTTCTAAGTGTAATTCAAATGTGTGATTAAGAACACAAACTTTTGTTTGAATAAGATAAATGTGAGATAAGGAAAGAATGACAGGAAAAGTGGTGGATACAGCTAGAAGAACCCCAAACACCATATATGTCATGAATGAAATTGGAAAGGAAATATGTTGCTTAAGAAAAGAAAATTAAATTTGGATCTTGCACAGAAGAATGGGTCACATGAACTTTGACAACCATGTCAAAATCAATAGAAAGGAAGCAGTGAAAGAAATGATTGATATCTCAAAGATAACAAATACTCTATGTGAGCATTGTCTACAAGGAAAACAAACCAATACTAAGTTCAAATCAAAAGAGTACTCCATGAAAAAATCATTGGAAAATGTACACACTGAACTATGTGGACCTACAATAACAAAGGGATTAAATGGGGAATAATATTTTATGCTACTTGATGACTACACAAGAATGACTGCAGTTTTCTTTCTCAGGAAGAAGTCAGAATCATTCGAGCACTTCAAGATATATAGAGAGATGGTTGAGACCTAGATGGACTTAAAAATCAAGTGTTTGAGATCAAACAATGGAGGAGAGTTTACATTTAAATAATTCATGGATTTATGTGGAAACCATGAAATAGAAATACAGTTCTCAACATCTAGGACACCTCAACATAATGGAGTTGTTGAAAGAAAGAACAAAACAATACAAGAAATGGACANCATCATAAATAGAGGAATGATCAGAAGTAACAAACATAAGACTACCTATGAGTTATTGAAAGGAAGAACAAAAATGTAAAGCATTTCAAAGTATTTGGAAGAAAATGTTATATCAAAAGAGAAGATGGAAGGATTGGAAAATTTGACTCATGAGTTGATAAGGGAATACTAATTGGGTATTCAAGAAAAAACAAAGTATATAAATGCTTTTATCCAAGACTCAACAAAATAGTGGAAATCATCAATGTAACGATTGATGAAACAAATGAATGGAAGACCAAAAATATAAGTAGAGATTCAGAAGAGAAGGATGATGAATAAGATATAAAAGAAGAAGAGATAGAAGAAGAAGAAAAAGAAGTATAAGATCATCCAGAAGCAGAGAAAGAGGAAGATGAGTAGAAGATATACCATAAGACACCTAATCGATGAGTGGAAAAAAATAATCCACCAGAACATATTATTGGGAATAAAGATGCATGAGTTGAAACCTGAAGAAGAATACTTTCACTGGAACAAAGACATCTATAAATGTTATTTGTATTTGAACCAAGCAATTTTGAAGAAGATAGCAATGATGAGCATTGAGTCAAAGATGTGGATGAAGAATTAGATCAGATAGAGAAGAATGAAACATGGGAACTGGTTCCAAGGTCGAAGAACAAGAACGTGATTGGTACAAAGTGGGTTTTCACGAACAAACTAAATGAATATGGACAAGTAATGAGAAACAAATAAAGGTTAGTATAAAAAGTATATTCTCAAATTGAAGGTATATATTTTGAAGAGACATTTTCCCCAGTTGCTAGGATGGAAGCAATTAGATTGATCTTAGTCTATGAATGTTCTAAAAGAATCAAGGTGTATCAAATGGACGTAAAATCAACCTTTCTAAATTGAGAATTAGAAGAAGAAGTCTACATCGAACAACCTGAAGGGTTTCTACTATCAGAAAATGAAGAATACATTTCTAGGATGAAGAAAGCATTGTATGGACTCAAGCAGGCCCCCAAAGCATGGTATTCATCATTGGACATGTATCTGCATCAACAAGGATTCAAGAAGGAAAATGCAAAAAACAATCTCTACATAAGATTGGATTGAGACAATATATTGATAATTGAAGTTTATGCAAATGATATTATCTTTGGGAGCGATGATGACGGGATGCATCATATTTTTTCCAAAGACACGCAGAATTAGTTCGAAATTTAATTGCTCGGTGAGTTGAATTTCTTTTTGGGATTACATATATGTCAACATGATAAAGGTATTTTCATATCCCAAACCAAGTACATCAAAGAAATGCTAAATAAATTTGTAATGGAAGACTGCAAGCTCATAAGTACTCCTATGAAGACTGGCATCAAGTTGAGCAAGGATGATGAATCTAAGGATGTAGATCTGAGACTCTATAGATCAATGATTGGAATCTCACTCTATGTAACATCATTAAGATGGGACTTGATGCAATATATTGGATAGTGTTACACATTATTTTTGTCACCTTAGTGATCCTTTTACAACATGTGTTCATGTTCCCAAAAGAGCCTTTCTTCATGAGAAAAGTGACTGGATTTTTCTTCTACAAAACCCTATTAAAGAAGATCGCCACATGCTACACTATACACAGGGTGCAGTGATGCCTCATCAACACCCTCTGCCCTGAAACTAGTTTGTGGTGACGCTGCAAGTTGTCCTATAGCTAAGGTGAGGTGATGCTGAAAGACTAAGAAAAGGTTGAGGTTCACGAAATTTCTAGAAGGGAATATTTTAGAAGGTGAGGTGGCATCCATATAGTTTGGATCCTACTCGCTTCTCTGATTTGATGGGATCATCCTAATATTTTTAACCATCTCTCTTTCCCCTATATAAGCAGGGATTTCACATGGAAGAGGTTAAGCAAGGAATTAAGGTTAATGAAGGTTGAATAGGCTAAGAATTGTGTGAGGAATTCTACTTCAGTTGATTCTTGAGGGATTCATTTCAGTTCATCAAGTTATTGAGGATCTTCTTCATGCAAGTTTGGAGCAAGTGTGTGTGTTGGAGAAAAGGAACACTGAAAGGGGACTTTGCAACATCAAGGTTGTTTGGCTGTATCTTTCAATTTTACTTAATATAATACAGTGGCATGTTTCTTTCCCATAAAATCATTCTAATTTTATTGCATGATTCCTTGATCACATGCATAAGTTTTCATTGAATATACTATTATTGCTTTCACTTTGGTTGGTTTGTGTTCCCTTGTAGATCCAATATCACAAGAGCACCGGAGTGGAGTGAGGACAACAAAGATACAAGGAAGCGATATTTAAACGGTATGTAACTCATCTCTTGTTGGATAGTAAATTCAATGATTAGAGCTTAGGGAAAGTGCCATGTCATGTCTTGTTTTGTTCTAGATCTAAGTGGATCTAGGGATATCATCTTATGTCTGCATTTACTGATAAATCCAATAACAAAATTGGCGACTCCACTGGGGAAACGACTTGTTTCTAGTTTTTGTTGTCCATTTGCGTTTAGCCTACCTCCTTTTGTTTTAATCTAGTCTCTGAGTTTGTGAGTGATCCATCTGGACTCCCTGAGTCTAAAAGTTCATTTAGATTTTTTGTCCTTTGTCCAATTTTTCCTCATTTACAGATATTTCCGCACTGTATCCCATATACATCCTATGACGTTCCTTGATCTCCACATCTTGCCTATTTAATTCAGTGTGGAATCATTGCATTATGTCTCATAGCTAGCCTGCAACAACCTATTTTCGCCACAATGTACCTTACTGCTGAGCTGCGACATTTCCTGTAGGATTTGTTGGATTAGACCTTTTTGTCTTCTATCACCCATTTTTTTCTTTGATCACCTGGGATGAACTTTTGGTGCCATTATCTGACTGTTTTCTAAGTTTAAGACTTGTCGTTGATTGGTTTTCAAGGATTGAAATTATTTCTTTGTCATTTCACAAGTTTTTTTCTTCTTGATTTTTGTAAACAAGGATATAATCTCTGGATCTAGATCTGAGTGCTTGATTGATAAAAATCCTTTTGATTTAATTACAGTTTTGGATTGTTTTACATTATCTGGATTGTTTATTGATTTGAAAGATATTTTCGTTTGCATTTGGCGAAACACTTTCTTGTCAGTTTCGTTTTTATCTTCATTGAAAGTTTGATTTGGGTATTTGGTTGAGTGTATCTATTTTCTTTGATTACTTTTTCCTTTCTTCATTATATCTCTCATGTGGTTTTGGAAAGGAAGAATTAAATTCATCTATTCTTTTTGGTAATCACCCATAAGAAAAGTTTTGCGTTCAAATTTTTTTTTAAAGAGAGTAAATTGGGAAACTTCATAGCTTATGATTGTTTAGAATTGAGTTCATTCAAGAAAAAGAAATTTCATTTAGTAGCTTCTTGTACTTCGAATGAAAAATACCTTCTCCCTACTATAACAAAATTTCATTGAATTGAAAATTGCACATTCATCTTTTTTTGCATTTTATTGGGTCAAGGTCATAATGTCAATAGTTTCACTTCCATCTCCTTTTTGAGTAAGCAACAACCTCTAAAATACAACATAAATCTAAAATTTAATTAGTAAATTTGATTTTCTAGGCTTCTTTTACACCAACATTAGCTAGGATAACGCTTTGGAATAGGTTGTAAGGCACACTCTCTAAAGCATAAAATGCACAATAGTATCTTGTGATAGGGAGAGTTGAAATCCAATTGCTACATTTTGTCCTAGGAAGCCCTTCTCACGCAAGGGTCAAACCTGAGGTTGCATTAAGACTAGCAGAGTTACTCACCCTGCTTTGTTGGTCTTGGTGTAGACATTGCATGTATTATGGGGGTTGCTTGAAGGTATAACCACAATGATGAGTGGAAGCCTTTCACTTTTATTTTAGGCTAGATACCCTGCCTTTTCATGTGGATCAAACTGTCGATTGTTTCCCCATGCATCATTGTTGTATATGGTAACCTTAGTAGCCTATCTCTTTAGGGTATTTACATGAGGTGATTTTGGAGGGGCAAGTCTTCACAGTACCTGGAATTGACGTTGGCCAAACTCACTCGGGATCCTTGAAGGGTATACCCACGATTATGTGTGGGAGCTTGCACTAGGGTGTAGGTCCGTTAAGCATGTTGTCAACATAAATTTTCCACCCTTTTATCCCAACCCCTTCTCATCTTTACTTCATGACGTTGGATTTCATCACCAACTAGTGACTTCAAAATAAGAAGGTTTGTTTGCTTGGTTTGATTTCTAGATTTTATAAGTGACTACTGTTGTGTTCTCTAGTCGACCATAGATTTATTTCGTTATTTACTTAGATCAACCAACGTCGTCCTTCATCGTTCACTTAGGATACAAGGGATGCCCTCAGAAGATCCAAAAGGCTACCAACCTTTTCTTCCTAACTCACCAGAAGGCCCTCCTAAAGGAGTCGTTGATCAAGAAGTTGCTTCGGAAGTTGGAAGGATACACTCATTGGAAGGATGTCAAATTGTTTTAGACTCCCTAGAGGATTTTCACCTCCCTGTTAATCCGGCATTGAGTGTTGTACGAAACCCATGTATGCTCCAGATGAACCCGTCTGGAGAAATAGTTGTTGATGAAAATTTTGAAGAATCTACTGGACCTAATGAAGGATCTAGAGTAGAGGATCCACTTTTTCAAAGTGCATCTTTTAGGACCCCAACTCATACTGTTGGAGCTTCTGGTTTTGGTTTCGTCCCTTTGAAAATATGTGATATGTACAGGAACCTAGGAGAGAGCCCTGATCGACCTATGACATCACAAGTGCCTGAGACATCTGTTACCTAAACAATACCTTTAGATCATTTTACTAGTACTACTAGTAATGTCACCATTGTTTCAGACCAAATTTTGATTGGTTCTCACTCGATCCCTACTCTCCAAATGGACCATTCTACTATGGTCCCACAAGCTACCATAATTCCTACCGGGAATGTGGCTGTATCCCAACCCCCAATGGGGACACCACTTCCATCTAGACCAAATCCATCATTCCACCTGGGTATAGAGCTATGAATTCTTCCATTGCTATTCTTACCCAGGTTCCATCCGAATTTTCTGGACTTTTTGTCCCCCTTGGGTACAATGTTGCTGTTGGTTTTGTTCTTACACCTTCCTAGGTCCCCTCTGGAGGGTCTTATTCACCTTTTCTTGAGGGATCTATCCCTAGTGGCTCCAATCCAATTGGAAGCACCCATTATTTGTTCACTTTTGGTTACTAGATTCACGTTGGAGGCCAATCTCAAGATGGGGGGAAATCTCAATTTGGGGGTCAAACTCAAATTGGGTAACAACGACAACTGGAGGAAAACATCAGGTGGGAGCCTGTAACCCATTGTATGTAGATAACACATATCGATCACTATCCCAACTTTGTAATTTTATTTCCCAAGGAAATCCATAATTATCTGGGGGACAACATCCTCAAGTTAACTCTTTTGTACCCCCTAAATTTGGCCAACCATATCTAGGTTCTTTGAATCCTGCTTCGGGTCTGAACATTCACTCTAGTGTCCCTTTTCAAGAGAACATCTCTAATCAACCCAACCCTATGGGATATATGCCTCCAAATCCTCCACGATAGAATTTATCAAGGCTTTCTACTTACATGTAGACTGCTTACGGTCCTACTGTTATACCGATGGGATTTTCTCCCCAAAGTCACCAGTATCCTCACGTGAATAGATAGTTGCCTTTTTTATCCACTTTGGATTTACCCGACTTATCTAGGATCTTGATTGATCCTATCTCATATTCTCCCCATTGGCCTATCATACCAGCCAAATTACTGTCTGAGAAGACCTAAGCAATCATGTTATGAATTTTCACCTTTGGTGTTCATCCAACTCATTGATGGACGACTCCATTAGGTTACAACTCTTCCAATGAAATCTCATGGGTTGGGAAAAAAAGTGGTACATGGAATTACCGTGAGGCTTTTTTAATGACTTTAATACCCTAGCCATGGATTTCCTCACACATTACCAATTGGCAATTCATTAAGAGACATGAACCAAAATTTTTAGTTCCTTTAAGAAATCTTCTAGCACTCATATTTCCGATCACATTCATGAATGGAGAAGAAGATGATGTTTAATCAAAATCGACCTTCTTGGTCAGTTATTGGTTGAGTGGTTCACCAAATCATTCATTAGTATAATCACCCATGATATTTCCATGCGTGGAGTTGTCACTGAAGAGCAGGTGATTAGTCGTTCTTAGTACCTAGATCTCGTTTATTTGCAAACGAGAACACTTTACGACTTGATCCCTGACACTCCTCTCCTTTCTACCACCCCTACCTCAACAAACCTGTCAACTTCTCATGTTGTTGATGGTTTGATTGGCACCTTCCATGCTGACACTCAATCCATGCATCCACCTCACACCAACCCCAAATCTAATGCTTCTAATGTTCAACATGCTCTGACTCCTACAACTTCCACCAGTAAAACTTCTGAGGTTAATTCAATTCAGTCTACCCCTACTGGTAAAAATAAATCTAAAAAAGGAAAGGGTAAGAACAAGGAGGATAAAAATAATAATCTGCAATCTGAAAAACCCAAAACGCAATCTGTTGATGATAAGGATAAGCGTAAACCTCAATATCCTTGCCTTATCTGTGGTGACGATCACTACATGAAAGATTGTCCAAGACATGTTGAGGTCACTAAGTTCCTTCAAGGGACCGAAAAGCCTCCCACACCTGTAGTTTTGTCACAACCTTTCCCTTCTTAGTAGAAAGCACAATTGGTCATTCATGACCAACCTTCTCTTTCCACCACTTCGTATGTCCTTATGTGTACTGGTGATTCTAAAAAGAACGACGTTGAAATCGCAAATCGGGCCAAAGATTACTTTCCTTCAAAGGAGAAAGTTGATGATTTTTCACCTTCGTTGGTTCAAACGCATCCCTCAACTTCACCTCCCAACGGTCCTCTTCATCTCGAACGACCGAGTCTTGATACAGTTCTTCTCCCTCCTCCAAAGGGCGTTGTTCGAAAGTCTTCCTTTAATCCTCATGCGCATGCTACTCAAAACTTCAGTATCGTAGAAGACCTTGTGCAAGCCCCCTCCGCGATGTTGGCTCTTGAAGTCCTTCAAAGTTGTCCCGTTCAATGGAAGGTGTTGTTAAAGGCCATTGGTGGAATTGATCCCACGGATATGAATTTGATAATCTTTGACCTGGAAGATCACATTCCAAGGCTACCTCAGTTAGCATTTTAGATCCAATTTTTTGTAGAGAACAAGAATATCTATAGAACCGTTATTGATGAGGGAGCCTCAACATGCGTTATGTCTATCACTTTTTGGAAATACATTGGCTCTCCTCCCCTCACCGAATCATACAATACAATAAGGCCTTCAATGGTTCTGGTTTTAAACCCTACAGTGTTCTTCCCTCGTTGTCTATTACATTGGAAGGAAAATCGGTCAATGTCGAGGTCGAGGTATTTGACATGCCTCTTGACTATAACCTCTTAATTGGTCGTAGCTAGATTGATTCCATGCGTGCAGTTTTGTCTACCATTTTCCATGTGTTACTTTTCCCACACCAAGGAAAGGTCATCACTATTGACCAATTGGCCTTTTTTAATTTTGATTCTCGTATTAGCAACGTGCCATTATCTCGAAGACACCTCCTGGGTATGAGAATGTCAGTGTGGGTCTTCTGAAAGTTTCAACTTTGATGGGTACATTCCCAATCCCACCTCTTGATATTCCACCTCCTTTTGTCACCTGAATCAACATGATTTCCACCTCTGTTCGTGAAACCCCTGCGTCTCATGACCCATGGATAGTACCTGACCCCGGTGATTATCTTCTCTATGGAAAACAAATGCCCTTAAGTCCAATTGAATCTACTTATCAAGCCATTCAATCGGAAACCCCTTCTACTCACTCTCTCTGTGACTCATCTCCTGATTGGTTTCACATGATTTTTCCTACCAATGAGATGACCATGTCAATCATGTCTATGGAAGACACCCCATGGGACAATGGACATAATCATTCCATTCTCTTCCTAGAGTAGCAAGCCACTGAGAGATACCAATGGATTTCGACTTCATTGACCATTGTTGTCATTTCCTCTATTCCTGAGTCAACACACGATGTGCTATATGAAGGGAACATGAGTAACATTTCACCCACCATTCCTCTTGATATATACATTAAACTTGGATTCATAAAAAATGTTCACATCGGAGCCTCATGTTCCATTGATGAGGTTGTCATTTATAAATCCATTTTTCAATAATTTTGTTACATTTTCGCTTGGAGCTATGAAGGGATGTCGAGTATTGATCTTGATATCGTTGTGCACAAAATTAAAACATACCCATATGCTAAACTTGTTCTACAGAGAATTCACCTGGTCCACCCTTGTAAATCCACTGCTATCAAGCTCGAAGTTGAAAAACTTCTTAAAGCTGGCTTTATCTATCCAGTGGCTTTAACTGATTGGGTATCCAATCTAGTTTTGGTGAATAAGAAACAAGGCACGATCCGTGTATGTGTATATTATAGGGATATCAATAAATCTTGTCCTAAGGACAATTATCCAACCCCCTTCGTTGACCAGATCGTCGACGATTGCGCCGGGAGAAAAGTCTTCTCTGTAATGGATGGTTTCTCCGGCTATAATCAGATTAATATTTTTCCCGTAGATGAACACAAGACTGCTTTCATTTGTCATTGGGGTACCTTTGCTTACCAGAAACTACCTTTCAGTTTGAAGAATGCTGGTGCAAATTTTCAGCGTGCCATGTCTTATGCTTTTCATGATATCAAGCACATCATCCAACCATATCTCGATGATCTACCGACACATTCCATGCATCGCTAAGATCACTCAGCCCATATCTGAGCCATTTTCCTTCGTTGTCGTTACTATTGTATACATTTGAATGCACATAAATGTGTTTTTTGTGTGGAGTCCAACTGAATTTTGGGTTTCATTGTGTCACTTCATGGAATTAGGGTAGACCCTTTGAAGGTTGAGGATATCCTTACTTTTCCTCCTCCTTCCACACTATGCCAACTTCAAAGTTTGCAAGGGAAGGAAAAAGTTTTGCATTGGTTCATTCCAAATTACGACGAGTTAACACAGGTATTTAATTGAATGTTGAAGAAAGGTTATGATTTTGTATGGGACGATACTAGCAGCAAATATTTTGAAGCTTTGAAACTTGCTCTCACCCATACACCACTAGTTTTTCCACCAGATTATAGTCGATATTTTTTCCTCTACTTAGCTGCTTCAAACTCTACCATTGCAATGGTTTTAGTCCAAGAAGATGATTCGCATGATTCGCATGTAATTTACTATTTGAGTCAGAGTCTCACGACCACCGAAGGAAAATACCTACATGTGGAGAAACTGGCCTTGGCAGGTGTTCAAGTTGTCCAATGTTTTCGTCACTATATCCTATTACGCAGGACCACTGTTATTTCCAATTGCAACCCTATGTAGGGTATCCTTATGTGCCAATTGCTAGGGGAAAGTACTCCAAATGGATAGTGATTCTCTAGGAGTTCGATTTAGAGTTTGAACACACTAAGTCTAAGAAATATTTAGTTTTTGCTGAATTGATATGTGATCTTCCCTCCCATGAGACAAAAAATGTGGCATAGGATTCATTACCTGACGAATCCCTTTTTCTGATCATTTCTGATGACGTTTGGTACGAAGATATTATCATCTATCTCCAGACTCAAACTTTCTGGCCCACCCTTTCTAGTACAAACCGTTATCGTATACGGTATCAATCCCGTTAATACATCATTATCGGTGACACTCTTTATCATCATGGTACTGACTCTATTTTCCGACGATGTCTCACCTATGATGAGGCTGAGAAATCTTTGAATGACTATCACTCCGGAGCATGTGGCGGTCATATGTATGGGTATGCCACTGCCCAAAATATCTTGTGAGCAGGGTATTTCTGGTCCTCACTTTTCAAAGATTGCATTACATTTTTCCAGAAATTCCATGCTTTCCAAACTTATAATTACAAAATAAGATCTCATCCTGCTCCTTTACACCCTGTAGTTTCTATTGGTCCCTTCATAAAATGGGGCATTGACTTCATGACATGTAACCCTCACTTGGCCGGGGAGCATGGATACATCATTGTAGCTATGGATTATTTCACTAAATGGGTCGAGGCAATGCCTTCATTTGATAACACCGGAAAAAATGCAACATTGTTTATATTCAATCACATCATTACTCGGTTTGGTGTCCCCCAAGATATCGTTAATGATCATGGTAGTCATTTTTTGAAATTTCATGATGTCTGAACTTACTGAAAAGTTGGGTATTTGGCATGAAAACTCAACCCCCTATTATCCACAGGTCAATGGCCAAGTTGAAGCAATAAAAAAAATCCTTATTACTATGCTTCGACGGATGATAGGAATTCATAAGACAAGTTGGAACACGATGTTTTTTTCAACATTATGGGCCTACCAAACATCTGTCAAGTCTGCCACTAGGTTCACACCTTTCCAATTAGTTTATGGTATTGAAGTTGTCTTGTCGATTGAATGTGAGATACCATCTTTGAAACTATCTGTTGAACTTCTCCCAAACACCTTTGATGAAGAGGAACATCCATTTTACTTGATGCAATTAGATGAAACCCACCGTAATGCTTCCTTGGCTATTGAAACTCAGAGAAAATTTGTTAAATCCCAATACGACAAACATGTCAAGCCACGTGTTTTCTCTGAAGGTGATATAGTTATCCTCTACGAACAAGATCATAATTTACTAGGGGCCGGAAAATTCGAAGCTATGTGGCGAGGCCCTTTTATTGTCAAATGAGTGTTGGAGAAGGGAGCTTATGAGTTAGTGGATTATGATGGCATTCCTTTGAGAGAACCTAGGAATGGGCTTTACTTGAAGAAGTACTATGCTTAAGTCATTTTTTCATGAGTGCTTGTATTTTTACTATATCATACTCTTGTGTACTACTTTTGTGTGCTTTTTCATTGTTTGGTTTCGACCCCCAACTACTTACCTTGCGTTGTTATTGGTTTTCACATGTTGGTGTCTTCACTACCCTACATTGGCTTCACCAATGGTGTTAGTCGTAGTACTCATAAATTAGCATTTGCTGCTTGGGCAATCTACGCACCTACGAACGAATTAATTAGTCTACATGGTGTTTGCCTTGGTCGTGCAACTAACAATATCACGAAATACAATGCAGTCATCGAATTGTTGATCGTCGTTGTTGCACTTGGAATCCATCATCTGGTTGTACAACTCGATTCGTAGTTAGTAGTACTACAATTGAGTAATGTCTATGCTATCTGAAGTTCTACTTTGTTAAGGGTATATTTACGAAATCGCCTCTTGGAGCGTCATTTTGATTACATTGAATATCAACACATTCCTAGATGTCTAAATACATTAACAGACGTATTATCTAATTATGTGTTAGACATATATTTGAGACACTTATAAATCCAATCACATTTTGTATATAAAGCAAGTAAGCCGGTAGAAGCCTCATGTATATATAACGATAAAAGTTTTACAAAAAGTGTTTTTTTCTGAAGACCAAAATGTTAAAAATGTGAAGAACATGGCTTCATATACAAAAATAACATAAATGATGTTTCTTGACGCAACTCGCCCCTCACCGAGCTAGCTGCTCCACCAGGACCTTCTGTTTCTCACGGTCCCAAAGAGTCAACCCTCTTCAACTCCCTCGGGAGTCCCTTACCCACAGTAGGCTCCTTCAGAAATCTTCCCCTTCAGAAATCGGGATATCGCACTTCGGGAGTTCGCGGCTCATGCGAACCCAATTCACATGCAGAGCAAAACCCCGAACCCCGAACTTCGAGTTGACGCCACCTGTCTTCCACTATATCCGGTGGACCCACCTTGCCGCATCCTCTTCCTTTTGCTCGTGCGATCGGGGATCGCGGGATCGCAGTTTCACCTGTCACAATTCACTTGCATCACAAAACCCCGAACCCCAATTCTCCGATGCCACCTGTTAACATCCCAGGCGAGGCTTCTCGCCCTGACACCTGTCTCCCACACGTGCTATCGGGAAATCGCAACTCGGGATTCCACGGGACATGAACTCTTACCTCGCCATTTCCCGAACGCCGAAACCCCGATGCCACGTGTCTGCTTCCTGTGGAGAGACCTACACCTCGACACCTGTCTCCCTCTTGTTCTATCGGGATTTCGCGGTTCGGGAGTTCACGCCTCCTGAATCACAAGGTCACTGAACCTGCCAAGCCCCGAATCCCGACTCCTCCAGATCTTCCGCCACGTGTCCTCCCTCCGATCAACGACTCTGGTCGATTCGGGAAATCTCCCGACGCGATTTCAAAGGGATTGAACCCTTGACTCTAGGAACGCCGAACGCCGAACCCCGACCCGCCGGGATCCTGCACCACGTGTCCCTCCTCC
>JASDQU010010517.1:232225-258205 GCA_032191745.1 Picea mariana | reverse complement strand
TAGCTCGTCTTTTAGCCTAGTTCTCCCTTGTGTGGACGTTTTCGTTGCGGATCGGTTTTTGGTTTGGGCGCCCATCTTGCGAACTCGCCTTGGGTTGCGTTTGGGCGCCCATGTTGCGGACGCGCCTTGTGTTGTGTTGGGGCACCCAACCTTGGTGAGGCCATATTAAAAAGTCTACCTCCAAGCCAAAATTTGTTCTTATCCATCCTCCAGCTCGTCTTTTAGCCTAGTGCTCCCTTTTGTGGATGTTTTCGTTGCGAATGAGTTTTTCGTTTGGACGCCCATCTTGCGAACTCGCCTTGCATTGCGTTTGGGCGCCCATGTTGTGGACGCGCCTTGCGTTGCGTTGGGGCGCCCAACCTTGGTGAGGCCGTATTAAAAAGTCTACCTCCAAGCCAAAATTTGTTCCTATGTGTCCCATCCTCTCACATAGGATGCCTTTTATAACCTAGATTTTACCTTCAGTCCAAAACCCTAGATCTGTTACAGTGATCAACGACTGAGATCTGATCTCATGTTCACTTTAGATCTAATGACTAGGACTTAATTTAATTACTAATGCCAAATACTTAGGCATTTAATTAAATTAAACTCACTTTATTACAAAATTAAATTCATAGTATTAATCACTTAATAAAGTGAATCTCCTAAGGTTCTAAGAGGCATTCAGGATGACTCCCATGTGTTAACACAAACCCACGTGGAAGTACTTGTCTCGTGCTATTAAAAACATCAACATACCTAAAATGTTTACCAAACATACATAGCTATGTCTCCTTAGTAGTCTCCAAATTTCATTGTCTAAGTTGTCCTAGAAAAAAACGTTATAGCAAAAATACGAAGATGAATCGTTTGAAATTGATTTAAGGACTAGTCATAAATCCTCACTTCCACATGATATATCTCATAACGTATAATGAACCATTACCTAAACTTTTTACTAGATTTATTTCATTATGTCTCCTCAGTAGCCTAAAAATTGCATTATTTGAATCGTCTAAAACAAATATAGTGTAAATTCCAAGATGTTTCGATTGAAGGAGAAAAACCATAGGATTGTATGCTCTAATACCAAATGTTATGAACCAACTCCAAAATAGTCAATGAATAACAATCCACTTCAAGAGGGAAATCTCCTTTTACAATATATCCAATTCACAAGACAAAATGAGATGCTTATACAAATGAATCTCATTTATTATAAATAGGAGATAAAGTGAGCATGATGTAACCTACCCTAAGCCGACTTAACCATAATTAATAGAGTAAAAGTAAATGAGTTTTAGGGCCTTAAAATATGGCCTCAAGGGCCTTAACAATATCCCTTCGTAATCCATCGAGGATAATTAGCAATGAACCCCAATTCAACTCCACCCTGCTCTCCAAGGTTAATAGAACTCCCAATGAGTCCTTGCCCAATCCATTTCTACCACTGAAGAAAACCTCAATACCAAAATTTACCAACAATGACAAAGGTTTTCATGGAATAAATGACTCCAATCACACGAATAAAACAATCTAAAACCCTAAGTATCAATAATCATTAAAATTATTCCCATTAATTATAGAGTGACTTCCCCTCTAAGATTTTTGACAACTTTCACCAACCTCTCTTGTATCCATCAATTCCAAAGAAGAAAGATTTAATGTATTCTAAAAAATACAATAAATGACACTAAAAACCTCATATCTCCCAACAACACCCACACAAGAACCCACTTTAGTGCGCATTCCCAAAATTTCTTGGATTTTTTTATTTCAACACCATGAGTGTAGAATTTGAAACCCCTAACAATGTGGATAAGGGTCCCCTCTCGATACTAACGAGCTATGGATGAAATATTTCTTCACCAACTCATCACCATCAAGACTTCTATAATAAATATTTATATTTGTATAATAAATAAATATCAGTGTATAATAATTATTATATATTAGAATACTTATTATATATTAGAAGTATTAAATTTTTGTTGAATTTAAAAAAAAAACTAAATATGAAAAAGATATGTAATTTAAATTAATATTAATAAATTTAAAATATATATATATATATATATATAAATTATATTAGAGATTTTATTTTTTTAACATCTAAGTACAAGATATGTATAGTTCATATTTCTTTTTAGTGGCAATGAGAATATAATTAACTTAGAGCTCCGACTCAAATATGTAGGTGATGTAAGTGTTGGGAGAAGAAATATGTAAGTGTTCGGAGATGAAATTTGGTAATATGCAAACATTTTTGAGAGTGTAAATACGTGATATTTAGATATTTGATTTTTTTTTTTAATTAATAAATTTAAAATTAAATTTATATTAATATAGATTTAATTAATTTTTAATATATTTGATATTTTTTTATATTTTTATTATTATTTTATTTTGTAATATATTTTATATTTTGTATTATCAAATTTATTTCAAAATATAAATTTTGTGGATGTAAATGTATAGTGTTGGATTTTTATGAATTTGATTTATATTTTAAAACAAATTTTGGTCTATTATAATGGTAACAAATTATGATTTAGGATTTCTTTAAAATTTTATTAAAAGATAATAAATTATTTATATTTCTTTAGAATTTCATTTAAATTGTGATTTAATTTGAGTATATACAAGGTATTTTAGGAGAAAGTGATTTTTATCTTCAATCTTTTTCGTAATGAGAGATACTTTTGATCTTTTAAGTTAAGATTGACCACCCATTATTTTGATATTTTGAAGTTTTCCTTTATCCCCCAATAATTGAACCAACATCTTTATACTATACCTAAAAAAAAAAAAAAATTGTATTTTAATTTAATTTACATAATAACCTCTTTCTTTATTTCTTTTTTTAATACTTATAAGTCTCAAGTTAAGATGCTTTTAGCCCCTTGACACACTCTCGAATTCAAACTTAGCTTGAGTCTCAAGAGTCGTGGCTTTATCACTCCCATATCATCCACTATGTGAAAAAATATCAAGTAAATTCCCCGTAAATTAATTTCTCATTAAAAAATAAATAAAAGTTAAGATCCATTTATATTCATGCCTCTATACCCATTTAGAGTTTGAATATTACAGTAGAGTTTGAATATTACAGTAAATGACATGTAGTTTCAATATTGCGGAAAACCTATTACGATTTATTACATCACGCAAACGCAATACACAAACAGAATATGAATATTGGGTACAGTATAAAAAAAAATATCATCAAAGAAAGTTGGCTAGGATAATTTAGAATAAAATAGTAAATCACAAAATTATAATTAGGTACAATCAATGGGCTTTCGGGGTTGTGCTGCGAACACTTAATGGGGCGATTGCCATTTTTTCTCTCTAACAATTTAATACGAGGGCGCTGACTAGGACTTCTACCTGCGCCACCCAAATTTGCATAATGCGAGCAATGATTTTTCTCTCTTTCATAATTTTAATAGGTGGAGCTGACTAGGATTTCTATTTGCACCACCCAATTTTGCATTCATATTCATGAAGAAGTATGCTTCAGATAGAGAGATTGGTACAATTTTCTTGTTCGGAGACATAAAATCACATTCAGAAAAAGCCCAAATGAACACACGCATCCCCACGCAAGGAAAGTTTTGGCGTAGCAATCCGTTCCGACGCAGAGGTCATGCCCAGCTCCAGGGTTACTCTTTTCAGAGCGATCATAAACCAGCCCTGCCATATCACCGAACAGAAGAGAGCCGAAGGCGATATTGGAGATGAGAATGTTGTGGTTGACACCAAAACGCTGCATCCCAAACAATTCCGACGACGTTGGAACTGCAACACTGGTTATTGCTCCTGCCGATGTTCCGATAATGGCCGTACATATATATACTACCCATTGCTTGTCATCACTGAAGGCCATCAGGAAGAAGGCCGGCAACATTGGTAGCATCCAGATTCCCAGCCAGGCCGGCCTAGGTAAACACCCATTCATTCCCTGTAAACATAGAGTAAACCAACCCATAGTGTTCAGAGAATTATCTCAATATGAAAAAAGATATTGAATATATGTAATTGAAGAATTTCACGGTGGGGTAACCGACCTTAAAATAGTCAGGCAACCCAGAAGCAATACGTCCTAGAAATCCCAAAGATGAGACAAGAGAGACCAGAACTGGGGTCTTGGAATATCCTAGAGACTGAACTATCTGGCCCAAGTTGTTGATGTATACTAGTCCCACTGTTCCTCCACAAAAATACACGAAATAATATAACCAGAAATCCACACTGCGTAGCAACTGTAGCACGCCATGCTCCTCTCCCACCGGCGGAACTGGCTTCAGGAAGCTTGTCTTTGGAGTAGTTGCAGCGGGATGTTGGATCCCCTTCTCCATGTTCTCAGCTTCAATGATTTCATTCTCCTTTGGTTTTTCCACGTGATCATTATTATTGAAATCTACTCTATTGATTTCTTCTATGTATTGCTTCCAGATGCTCTGATCGGTTATAGAAAAACCTACCTGCATTTTTACCCTCGAAACCATGTCAAGATCAATTACCCGGCTTGAGGCATTTCTTTCATGCTTTTTCCGAGAGACTGCAGCTTTGAAAGGAACATAAAGAAGGGAGAGCAGGAGGGCGGTTAGGATGCCCATATAAAGTACTTCCCGGGGACGCAATCCACGAGGCAGGAACTCAAAAACTACCGAATAGAGAGCAGTGACAATAGCTGTGAAAGTGAATATATACATATTTTTCTGTTCGTCTTTATCTCTTATAACACTATTTGGTTGAGGAATATTAATGAAAACTGCTCCAATAACACAAAATACAATTGGAACTACAGCATTCAAGAGCAAATATAATGAAGGATTTTCAGGATTTATAACAGAAGACAGATTAGTATAGATGACTGTGCTAAGCCCGGAATAGCTCGTACTCAAACCTGCTGCGATTCCTCTACAAGATGGAAAATTACTTATTGCTACCCTGAAACAAACTGTGTTCAACCAGCAGATGCTATTCCCAGCCAACATGCACAGCATATACATCTGCGTTACATATATAAACAATCACCCAAAATTAATATATTATTGGATCAGCTTTATATATAAATACAAATCAGTCAAAATCAATAGAATGCACAGATTATTAATTACCACGAAATAAGGAAGCGGATGGATAATCCCAGTCACTGCAAGCCATTGTACACCATAGCCAACTAAACCCAACAATACAGCAATGCCCAGAACTGCCCACGTTGGCAAAACCATGCAGGCCAGACCGGATACCCAACCCATAAGCTTCCCAATATCGGATGCTACTGCTAAGTTATTCAGTTGGATCTGGTCTATGTTCAGAACGGTCTTCAAATCAGACGAGTAGATTGAAAAATCAAAATTCGTTCCGCTGATAGCCATGATCCAGATCGCTGCAACAAAGCTCATCCATTTCTGAACAACCGAGCTAGCAGCCCGAGTTCTGGAAATACTGTTTTCCATTCTCGAAGCTCTGGAAGTATTCCACCAAATTTTATGGACCCGCTCACTAATTATGCGCTGAGATGAACAGGTATAAAGGATAATCTATAATGGCTGTCAGGAAGACTCTGCCATATTATCACTGTTAGGACAATAGAAAGAAAAGCAAGCACCGAGACTGTAACCCTCTATGGTTTTCAAGTGGGCTCCAGGTATGGAAGTGCTTGGATCTAGGAGGACAGAAGCGCACAAATAGGACGATGCCTGCAGGGCATTATATACCCTATAAGCTGGCGACCTTACACCGTTGATGTTATCTAAAACGATGCATGCAGCATGGATTGATGGAGAAACCATTGATGCTGCAGCCATGGGGATGGCCAGCCCAAATGGGAAATAACATCTCTAAGTACTGCAGGATTCTTGGTGTACTTCATACGACGAAAGCATGATGTCCTTGCGCAGTATGAAGAACATTTTTTAAATTCCATTTTATTGTTTTAGAACAATTTCGAATGCCCGAATGCTGACGACACCATGACTTCATGACTGACTTAATAATACCCAAATCGAATTCCTTAAAAACGAAAATTCTTCCGAATCTAATCTGATCCAATCAACCCACTACTTTACCCGCATGCTCCATCCATACATCCTTTATTACATTATTAACCTACTTTGCTTTGCACCGTCCACACGCACATCTCAACTTCAATTCTTTTCCATTAAATTCTTCTTGCAATCTCGGAATGCTTCTTTTACAGTCAACTACGCCACCGTCTCGCACGCCCTATTCCCCTTTCAGACGTTCTGAGAAAGACTCCCGATTTTCGTGTTCCGGCCAAGCATGAAACCCAACGGTAACGGCGATTGAAATACTCCTGATTTTAGGGTTTTCTCGATAAAATTTCACCGGCCAAGCATGAAACCCAACGGTAACGGCGATTGAAAGACTCGTGATTTTAGGGTTTTCTCGATAAAATTTCACCGGCCAAGCATGAAACCGAGCGGCAGCGGCGAACCTAGAAATTAGGGCTACATAAAATATATATTAAGGACCCAATACGGAAATTATTTCTTGCATTTTTTTTTTCTTTGAACGTTTCGCCGTAGTAACAAAATATATATTTTAAAAATCCGAAGACAATTTTCTTTTTCTTCTCAGACGAAACTATTTTCTTCCCGTCTCCGAATATTTTAGAGGGTATTCGCAGATTTCCATGGCCAAAGATCAGATATTCCAATAAATTGTAAGCCTATCTGGACTCACGGGGTCCATATAAAGATAATGGTACTCAAAATAAAGCTCGCTATCTACTTTTTCCACCGAGTTGAAAATCTTGACCGCCAGTCATGTGGGCAGTGCAGCAACAGTAAGTGGGAGCGTATTTATTTGGCTTTACCGACAATCAGAATATGGGCGGTTTTTACTTTGAGTACAAAGAAATTCATGACGTTCCCGTCAAATTAACGTTGTGAACGTAAGATGACGTAGCACATTGAGACACTGAAGCACGGATCGAAGAATTTGGCTAAGCATGACTATTGAACTTACATTTATATACATAGAGATATGAATACTGTGTGTATATACTCACTGTGCAAGATGAATACTGTGTGTATATACTCCCTGTACAATATGATAGTGCACATTTCTCTCTGCATAAATATGGCAATTGGAATTTCGTAAAAAACATCATGAAATTTCATTTTTAACTTTCGAATTGGTAAAAGGTTTGGCATGTATATCATCATATTGAGACTGTTTTGGGTATAAATTACGTTAATATTGAAGAATGGATAACGAAAATGGATCATGCGGTTCGACCTTCAATTCAATAAAATAGAGGGAATATGTTTCATCGAGACAAGACAGTGTTTGTGAATTTGAAATGACTATTTTCCATCATTAAGTTATTTAAATATATAATTTAAATATCAATAATTATCATTCAGTTATTTAAATATCAATATTCTTTTTCATAAATTTATATATAATATATAGTTTAATTCTTTTATTTAATAATAATAAATTTTATTTTAAGTTTGAATTTATAAATTTATATATAATATACACAATTTAATTTTTTTATTTAATAATAATAAGATTTATTTTAAGTTTGAATTTATTTAATTTTATAAGAAATCTAAAAAACAATTTTTATTTAAATTTTTCAATACTTATTTTTTTTTTAGAGATTAATGTGTTCTTTTAATATGTTATGCAACTAGTCATTAATAATATAGCTTTGATAAAATAAAATAAAAACATAAAAAAGGTGACAAATAAAATTGTTCCATATTCTTTTTATTAGGGATATATTTTCAATTTTATAACATTATTATTTTTTATATAATTTTATTTTTACATCTTTATTATTTTTATATAAGAATTTGTAAATAATTATTTTTTATTTCCCTCACATTATATTTATTAATACCATATTTTTAATTTTATATAACATATTATATTAATTAATATATATTTACTTCCACTATAAATCCACTTCACCTCTTAAGATATAATGAAGAAAGAATTGTTATATTATATAAATATTAACACATAATGCATGCAATATAATTAAATAGGATCATGAACCTCTTAAGTTATACCATATTTTTAATTTTATATAACATATTATAATCTATAATAATACTCAATATGGTAATGAATAAATTAATATTTTATATCAATGTATAATCCAATATAATTTTATATAACATATTATATTGGTTAATATATATTTACTTCAAGTGTAAATCCACTTCACCTCTTAAGATATAATGAAGAAACAATTGTTATATTATATAAATAATATAATTAAATAGGATCATGAAGTTTGATAACACTCTAATATTAAAATATTATATGTTTTTAATTATATTATGATTCGACCTTGCTACAGATTAGGGTTTTCACCACATTCCTAATCCCTAATTGAAATTGCTCTTTTCATTGAGATCTTTCCAATTAGTTATTTTGCACCCAAAATGGAGTTTGTATGTGGAAGTTGCAACTCTAGGAAGTTTATGTATCACAAGATTCCATTCCCTTTGGTCACTTAATCTCCTAGGTTAGGGTTTTGGATATTTAGGTTTGTTTCCTCTTAGGGTTTAATACTTTATGTTAAAATTCCATTTCATTTATTAATAGAATTTGTTCTCAGTGTATTAGTTTTCTCTCTCCATTTTTTTTTGGTTTGTGTTTCCATTCATATTCCTTCCTCTCATTTCCTTTTCTATACAATCCAGATCATAGGTATCAAAGTACTGTGCTCTTTGTTGTTTCCTAGTGCATGTCCTCGACAAGGTTAGGGTATAGAGATTTGGATCTAAAACTATTTTTTCTTGGAGACCACCACTCTCTCCGACCCAAGCAACCTCCCATGATGGATGAAAAGAGAGATGATGGAGCATGAGCTCTTATCAAGTTGTTTCTCGAGGAATCCCTTGTGTGATAAAGGAACAATATGATAGAAAATTTCACCTAGATCCTTCAACGACTACCAATGGTGGTCGAGACACTTGAAATGAGAAACCATTTCAAAGGTGTGACACCCTTCAAGGTAGTAATAATGGTACAAGTTAAATTTGACATTCCTTTATTTGAAGGCAAGATAATTGAAGATATTTTGGAGAAAAGGTTAAATATATTAGAGGGTTATTACTTTGCTCAAATTTTTTTGGACATTGAAAATATCACCTTTGCGCTCCTTAAGGCCCTCCCTCATGTAAAATATTGGTGGGAAAATTACGAGGAGATGTATGACATAAATGAATATACAACATTTAGGACATAACCCATTTGTGATATGTAAATTTCATTGGATATTCGACTGGAACAATTTGTCACAACATATATTATAAATAAAACTGAAATCTACACTATGAAGGTTAAATTTCTTTATATTCAAGAATATTTAGTTACTTATTTTTTGATTATGCATGAAATAGATAAAATGTTGAAAATAGAGATCAATTAGATACAATCACACACCATCCAAAAAATAACACAAATATTTTCTCTGGGAAACCCTTACGAGAGAAAACTCGGCTAGAAGGTGAGGTTGCTCTGCTCTCTCTTCTCTAGTATGGAAATAATACAAGAGCAAAGAAGAAAGAACTCTTTACAGAGTTACTTGAGACCTTTAGCATGTTAGGCTGCTACAGAACATTAACCCCCTCTATTGTGCTCTCTAATTTTCCCACTGCCAGTTGTTCTGCTCTATTATAAAAAAATTACAATAAGATAGAATGAAACCCCTTCTCCTCCCAACAACCCGATATTTAACATAGCCCAATAACCATCTAGGGTTAGGGAATTGACTTCCTCAACCCTCAATTAGTGATTGGGTTTGGACCTTATAGAATGTTATTAGAAAATTCACTATGTATCTAGCCCCACACACTTAAGTGATGGAGGTTGACATGGAATACGTCAACTTGCGGGAGGCATAACTTTCACATACAAACTCCAATCAAGGGATTGTTGCACCATTGCAAAGGTATCGGTGTGTAAAATATAGATGACAACTTCATAGTGAGTTTTGGACCATTTTAAAGTGTCATTTAATGCCTCATAGTGGGTCCAAAATATTTTAGATGATTTTTTGGACCAAAATTTCCAAATTTGGACCAGTCACTAAATAGATCTACAAGTTGATTCCTCCATTTTTTTCACCCATAAAGTATCGATATAGATGAAAAATAAAATAATGATCTAATCCATATCATACCTTCCCATTTAGAGGGGCTTTTGGTCCCCAAAATATTTACTGAATGAGGTGAGGAAATTTTGCCTCTACCTTCTCCCTCAAGTACCATTTTTCTTTTCTTTGAAGTTGTCCTTTCAACCCAATCTACAAATGGTATTGTTGCCTCTATCTTGTGGCTTTGGAACTCTTCTGCAAAACTGTGTCTTTTGTCATCTCTTCATGAGCATCTCGTGATAATTTGTCTATGGAAGGTAGGACTTGCTCCTCCTCTTGATCCAATATGGAAGGCTCATAAAGTTTGAGATTCTCCACATGCACTACTGAGTAAATGTGCATGTATGGAGGTAGACTGAGTCTTTAGGCGTTATCTCCCACCTTTTCCAATACCTCAAAAGAACCATATCATATATCCTTGATCTTCTTACTAGGACCCTATAGTATTTCCTTATTCATATGTAACCATACTCTATATTCTACTCTAAATTTTCTCTTTGTTCTATGCTGGTCATGTCAATCCTTGTACTTTTCCTTTGACTTCTTCAATGTCTCATGTACTTACAAATGGATCTGTCTGATCTTCTCAACATTTTTGTCTTCTTTAAATGTGACTTGTACGAGGTCCTCCCTCACTCCTCCTTGTTGTTGATATACAACATCTAAGAGTGAAGGTGGAAAATATCCAAAGAAATTTTCAAAAGGCACGACTTACCCGTAGAAGTGTGGATTGTTCTGTTTTAAGAGTGTTGTATATAGATCATATTTTCATCCTAGGTCTTCAGATGGTTCTAATTGTAACCCCTCAAAAGATGCACCAAAGTCCTTTTGACTACTTCCCTCTACCCATTTGTATGTGGATCGAAGTTTAGTTCCCATATTCTCCCATAATGTAGTCGAGAAGGCACTGAAAAATATGGTGTCCTTGTTTGAGACTATGCTCCTTGATATAACAAAGTGCGCCCAGACATGTTCAAAGAACATGTTTGTTTCTTTTATGACCCTTGATGGTCTTTTTACAAGGAATGAGAATGGACATTTTGTTGAACCTATCAACTACCACAAATAAATAGTCGTGTCCCTTCCTGGTTGTTGGTAAACCTACCATAAAATCTATGGAAATACTTTCCCAAGGTCTAGTGGGTACCGATAAATGGTTGTATAGACCTTGCTTCCTATTACTGGGCTTGCGGGTACAATAAAGTATACATCCTCTAATATACCATGCTACATATTCTTTCATTTTAGGTGAGTACTATAATATACCTAGTATATTAAATGTCTTATTATTTAATAATATGTTATAGGTTTTTTATTATGTGAATAGGAGTTATAATGAAAATTATAAGTCAATTATAAGCCATGAAATTTGGAAAGAGCATGAATTATCATTCCCCACATGTATTTATATATAAACGTATTGTATTTCATATGATGCCCAATAAATATGTAAAATGAATAGTAAATAAATATGTAAAATGAATAGTAAATAAATATTATTTATTATGGAAATATGGAATTATGTTTTATATTCATGATGTTCTCATGAAGTGGACCACTAGATCCACTTTATTTGGTATCAGAGCAAGTCTCTATTCAGATTTCAGTCAACCCCATCGTTTCATATTTTCTCTCAGAAATCCAGGTCTTTGACCACATTACACTATTTTTCTATTTAAAAAAAAATTAATCAAAAATCACCATTGAAGAAATAATCCTTCTGCTGCTAGAAAATTAGAAGAAGTTTGTACCATATATCAAGAAGAAGAATAAAAGAAAAAAAAGGAGAAGAAAAAAAGAAAAGAAAGAAAAATGAAGAAAAAAAAAAAGAGGGAATTTAAAAGAAAAAGTTCCAAAGAAGAAGGAAGAGTAAATTATGATTCCACTATTGGTGGTTTACACGCCCATGGTTTTGGTAAACCGTTGGCCCATGATATTTCCCTACCATATAATTTTTTTTACAGTGGTAACTTGCTACAACTTTGTATATAGGGGTACTATTAATTCAATCAAAGTCGAAAGATATTTTAGTAAAGTGAAAATGCCCTGATTTAAATTTTGTATTAAAATAAAAAGATATATTTTCATAAATTACAAAGTTATTTTAAATAAAAAGTGATAATGTTTAAAATATAAAGAGTCATATTCAAGCTACAAATCTAAATTTTGGACTAAATGCCCTTTTTGTGAAATGGAGTTTGAGTATATGACAATTTTTAAAAATCACAATCCCTTTTGTCCAATTTGTGGGAAATCATTTATTATGGAAGAATATCAAGTTAACTCACAAAAGAAATCACTAATATTAAAACGAAAAATAAGAAATCATAAAGACTTCAATAGAAAATTACAATTGAAAATTGAGATGAAGAAATATTTTAATGGGTTAACAAAGAAAAATAATATTTATTTCAAAGAGAGAAATCAAGAACTCATCACACAAATTGAAGAACTAAAAACCAAAAAACATAAAATATGCAAAGAATTACTAGAATAATATGAAGAAATGTCGCGATTAAAAAATCATAATCAAAATTTACTAGTTAAAAATCAGGAACTCAAAAGACAACCAACAAGAGAATCAAAATTCAAAACAAGAAAATCAAGGTCTCAAAGAAAAGTTAACCAAAAAAAAGGAAAAAAACTCCTACCTAAGGAACCTTAATTAGAAATTGATTGAACAAATTAAAAAGATGAAAGATGGAAAGCCATAGAATCAAGATATTATAAGTGAAGTCGAAAAATCAAATAATGAGGAAGAACTTTTATGCCTAATGGTTCATAATCAATGTTTACTCAAAAAAGTTAAGAAGTTAAAGAGTGATAAGAAGTCGCTATAGAAAAAGTTAGATAAATTTACCAACAAAGAATCATTGGTTGATAAAAAGACAATGATTGAACATATGGAAATAGAGAAGTCTTCATATGTAAACAACACAATTATGGATAAAGGAAATAATATAGAGCCAGTCAACCTTACAACTCAAAATGATGCAAATCCAACTAGTGTAAAGAGTTCTTCAAATGTTGAAGTACAAACTAACTAGGGGTACGAAGAAGACTCAATTCCAAAAGTTAATAAAAAAAATCTACAAGTATAATAAGTAAAGATCAAGTTGCAAGGATACCTTATCGACATCTTAATCATAAACGTCAATACTTCAACAAATCAATATATCAACAAAAAAAAATGATCGATATTCCGAAGAATATTACTTCCGCTACAAGTGGTCATCAAAGTAAAAGCTATCAGAGGAGTCGAAATACATCAAGTTTTTTCCAAGAACCCTATAAACACAGTTTCACATAAGATCAAATTAGGGTGGAAAGAATCCTTTACAATTCGATAGTTCTTCTTAGCGCTTAAATAATTCTATCGTCTCAAGTCCTCAATGATCACTAACTCAAGAATGAAGAATCAAGAGAGAATATTACAAGCCATAGAAAGAGATAAGTATTTTATAACTATGCTTTGAGGAAAAAGTATTTTTAAGGGGGAAAGACTTATAATATACCTAGTATATTATATTTCTTATTATTTAATAATATGTTATAGGTTTTTTATTATGTAAATACATTATAATGTAAATTATAAGTCAATGATAAGTCACGACCTTCAAAAAGAGCATGAATTATCATTCGCCAAGTGTATTTATATATACATGTATTTTATTTCTTATGATGTCAAGTAAATATGTAAAATGAATAGTAAATAAATATTATTTATTATGGAAATATGGAGTTATTTTTTGTATTCATGATGTTCTCATGAAGTGGACCACCAAATACACTTCAATTAAACATATCTCAGTAATTTGGAAAATGTATTCCCAACACCAAAATTTCCTACAACCTTGGAGGTGTGAGCCTCTTTAATAAGTTGCAATCATTCACCTTTAGGAACACAAAGCTTGTCGATCTTATAGTGTAGACCATTATGAAAATCATAGTAAGCCTTGTTGTCACCTTATTATATATGAATTCAGTCTTATAGCTTCTATTTAAACACCTCCTTTAAGTCCTCATATTATATGTATGCCTATTTGTATGCATCATGGGTAAAAGGTTCCATGTGCAGATCAGAGTTCCCAAAACTATAATCTTGGATGTGGGTGGTTGTGAAAGAATATTTTCCAACTTTTTTGTGCTACCCTTCTTATGCTTTATGATAAAATGAAATTATTTTAAGAACCCCATCCATTTGTAGTGCTTGGCTTTCTTTAACTTGCTCTAGGCCTACAAATACTAGAGTGACTTGTTATGACCTAAAGGAGGAATATATAGGGTTAAATGTATATGATATGACCCCAAGGGGGGGAATATATGGTGTTAAATGTACATGTAATGTGTAAATATATATGTAGGGTATCCTAATAGTAAAGGGGCCTCAATTGTAGGTGTGAATATGTATATACATAGATCATGTATTCATTATTGAGGACATGTGAATTGTGATATGTGTGGATGATAGCGTCCTTTCCCATCAGATAGTTCTTCTACTTTTTGAAAAACTATACCAAGGAATAGAACTCCTTCTTATAGGTAGGGTAGTTAAGGACCACCCCATGAAATACTTCAAAATCATAGAAAACAAGCATTCCTCATTGAATCAAAATTTCTGCCATGGCATACCCACATGAATCTATCTCCACTTTGAAAGACTTATGTAATATTTGTTAGGAACCAAATATCAATATAGCATAGAAAAACCTCAAAATAAGTACTCAACGCCTTGAAAAAGAGAGAAATTCAAATAATAAGCCTCTTCGAGGGGGCAACCTCCTTATGCCCACATAAATGTTCAAATACAAGATGATTCCAAATGAAAATGTATCCTTAGTATATATATATATGAGACTAGGAAGTATAATTACAACAAATGGACTAAAGCCGACATAAATAAAATAAGATTACTAATGTAATATGCCCCAATTAAGGGGTAATGAGCCACTATTTAGGGCTTAAAAATATTGGTGATCTAAGAATTGGTGCTTGACTAATATTTATTTTCATAACATTAACGGTATTATGTTGAATATTCCCCCATTGGAAACTCTTACTTCCCACTATTATTGCATGGAGTGGTGCAACTACTGCTGAAAAACAAAGCTATGAGATTTTGCGACTAGTGTGCTTCCAAAACAAAGCTTATAAATAATATGAAATTTGTAGGAACTAACCCTTTCATTATTTCCTTCATCTTGGTGGGATCTATATTTATCTTGCCTCCATTGATTACATACCCTAGACACACCAAAAATTCTTTATCAAACTCATATTCATTGAGAATTGCTAGCTGGTGGTGCTCCTTCAAGGTCTCTAACACCTGCATAAGATATCATATTTTCTCCTCCCAGGTATCACTATAAACAAGTATATCATCCAAATAGAAAATAACAAATGAATCTAGATAAGGGCATAAAGCATCATTCATTAGTCTCATAAATACAGCTAGTGCATTACATAAACCGAATGGCATAACCAACAACTCATACAAACCTTGCCTTGTCTTGAAGGCATACTTCCAGGTATATTATTCTTTGAATCATACCTAGTGATATCCTAATTTCAAATCCATCTTAAGGAAGTACTTGGCATGTTTCAACTGGTCCAATAGAGCATTGATACTGGGTGGAGGGTATCAATTCTTCAGTGTAATATTTTCCAATGCCCTTTAATCAATACGCATTCTCCAATTCCCATCCTTCTTGGGAAAAATTATGATGGGTGACCCACAAGGTGAGGTAATTGGTCGAATCACACCCTTTTTCAACAACTACTGCAACTATGTCTTTACTTTTCTTTCTTCCAAATCAAATTGTCTATACAACCCAATATTTAGCAAGGGGGAGTCTAGAAATAATTGGATTTCATGCTCCACTTCCCTCTTAGGTGGTATCTCTTTAGGCTCTACGAGAACTCCCCTTTATGCCTTTAACAACTCCTCCAATTCATTTTTCTACTCCTAAGTAAACCCTTCTAGGGATGTCTTTACTTTTAACGACTCTTCAACATACCGATTTTCCCTTAGGAAAAGTCAGACATATTTCTTGCTAGAAATGATCAATTTCTTATCTTGATTGGCACTTACCAATGAAATTTTTTATTTTCTTTTGTGCACATTGATGAAGTAGGACTTCCCATCCTTGATTAGTTGGTACTAGTTGTCTCTCTGCATGAATATTGCATCCCTGATATACATGTGGGGCTTACAAACAATATTTCACATACATCAAGGGGTACTACATCTAATTCCGCTTCATAATTAAAATCAACACTTGATAGTAAATTGAATCTTACACATTTCTGTTACCTTGATCTATGAATCCTTATTTACCCACCCAAATGGATATGGGGTAGGATGATCCCCAACCTCCAATACAAGCTTTCAAACTAGATCTACTTCTGTGAGATTATCATGTGAATGAGAGTCAAATAAAGTGTCTATATCGGTCTTCTTGACCTGAATATTTATGTGGAAGAGTTTGGTCATATCCTTCTCTTCCTAGTGATAAAGGATACTAAGACTCACCACCTTCTCCACAAATGTGTAGAAAATATTTTAATTTTTCACCCACGTCAATTCTAATTTTTACATGATTGTTTGAATCTATGGATAGAAGGTTATTTTTCTTTCCGTCCTTCTTGCAGTTCTTCGAGTTCAAATATGGATGTAGTTTGCAACACTTTTCCTCAGTGTGGCATCAATTTTGTAATTATTTCAATGGTTTTTGGGATCTTTTCATTAATGTCTAGTGGTTGAATTCATATTATATTTTCTCATTTTCCACTTCTTCTTCCCCTCATTCAAATCTCGTTGGTACTCTTTCTACTTAGAACCACTTGGTTGCCCCTTCTTTTGGCCCATGTTTTCTAGGTATTGTTCATGTACAAATACCTCATCCACTATCCTTGGCTTGAAGGGCATCACCTTATTTCATTGATTATTGTGTAAACCCCCAGATGCTTGAGGAGTACATCTAGGTTCTTGGGAGAGATACCCAACATGATGGCCATCTTTCTAAACTTGGTGTTGTACTCTTAAATACTTTTCCCCTACTCTGCCTAAAGTGGTGCCACTGGATCCATTGGTCCTCTACATACTTGGTGGGGTAGAATTGGGACTTGATGAGGGTTTTGAATTCCTCCCACCTTATTATTGGTAGATCACCCTTCAACTTAATGTTTTTTGTATGGATTTCCCACCAGGATAGAGCATGGCCCTCAATTCGATGTAGAAAATTAACTCTTCTACTCTTCATCTATATGGTGAACGCTAAAATAAACTTCTGGTTGTTGCAACCAATGATTCATTTTTAATTCATTGATCTCACCTTGTTCTAGATTTATGTCCACTTTATCTTCCATATTGAATATGGACTGTGAAGACTTAACATAACTCAAACTTGAATTTTCTTTCTCAAGTTATTTCTGTGACTCCCTTTTTAGGACTTCATTATCTCCTAGTTTTCTATTTGATCTAATCTCTGAGTTTGATCCACTAACATAATTGAATGGTCTAAGATTTCTTGCTAGAGCCTCCATGAGAAGGGATATTTTTCAATATATGTCAGTGACTTTCTCTTATAGCCTCACAAATATCTCGTCTACTAGACATTGAGGGTTGTTATGAACAAAATCATCATCCATGGCTAGGGTTCTATGACTTTCTTATTAAATTGATTCTTCAATCCCTAAATATTTCCACAAATACCACAAGAAAGCTTGATATGATATGAATATGATCTATAAGTTGTCGTGTATATTCAAATAGAGTAGTTTGTCACAAGAAATATGATAAATAAAACTGAAATCTATAGTATGAAGGTTAAATTCCTTTAGATTCCAAAATATTTAGTTAATGATTTTCTGCTTATGCATGAAATAGATAAAATGTAGAAAATAGAGAATAGTAAAATAAAATCACACACCATCCAAAAAATAACACAAATATTTTATTTGCAAAACCCTTACAAGAGAAAACCTAGCTAGAAAGTGACTCAGCTACTCTTCTCTCTTTTCTCCGATATGGAACTACTGTAAGTACAAAGGAGAAGGAGATCTCTATAGAGTTACTTAAGACCTATGGCATACTAGGATGATACATAAAATTAACCCCTGTGTTATTCTATCTAATTTTCCCACTCCCAGTTGTTCCACTATGCTATGGAACAAAATACAAGAACATAAAATGGAACCCATTCTCCTCCAAATGGTATGGTATTTAACATAATTCAATAGTCATCTAGGGTTAGGGACTTGACTTCCTCAACCCTTGATTTTTCATCATGTTTGGACCTTCTATAATGTTCTTATAAAATACACTACATGGCTAGCCCCTCACATTTAACTAATGGACAATGATGTGACATCCACTCACAGTATGGTGATCAATATGGTTGGTCAACTTGCAAGATGCATAACTTTCACATACAAAATTCAAATGAGATGATTCTTCTATCGTTGGAAAGGTTGTGGTGTGTATAATATAGATGATGGACCCATCGTAAGTTTTGTAACATAAAATAATGTCATTCTATCCCTCAAAATGGATCCATAATTTTAGATGTTTTTTTGGACCCAAATTTCAAAATTTGGACCAATTGCTAAAATAGCTCCACAAGTTGATTCCTCCCATTTTTATTCACTCATAAAGCAATGAGATAGATGATAAATAATATAGGGATCCAATAGGGATAAATGTGGGTGGAATTTTTTATTCCCTCAAGGGGGAATTCTACCATGTTGGAAAATATGATGACTAGTACACAATATGGAAAACTCTACATCACGAGAGAGAGCAAATGGTGTCTGAGTACACTTATATATTCCATACCTTTCACTAAAAAATTAGTACCAAATACTATGAGCGACACCTAGTTTTGAAGTACCACGGTGGCCTACATAGGTACATCAAAACAAATATGGATTTATTGGACATCTCCTCACTAGGAGTTGCTTATCAATATGGTATAAAATCAAGGATAAATTTAAATAGAGGAATAAGTGGGGTTTTGGGTCTAAAAATACACCACAAAAGAAGCATGGTAAATTCATCCCTAACTCATACAACAAAGGATAGAGAAAACATATCCAACCTCAAGAAAACCAATCTAAGATGTATACAAAGACAAGTAATAAGAAGTCGAAGAAGGACATTGGAAAATGGTGTAATTTACCTGGCACAACATTGATGAATGTCACTTGAAACAATCATTTTTGGTTAAGATAAAAGAAAAGGAAACATATCAAACTATGATTTAGAGAAGGATAAAGGATAGTGGATCATTAAGGAAGAACCCAGTGCTACCATTGTAACTACAAAGATCCAACTAGAAGAGTCAAAGGATCCTGAGGAGGGGAAGTGCATCTTCCATTAAGTGATGCGAGTGAAGGGGAACCCACTACATTTTGTTATTGATAGTGGTATCTAGAAGGACCTAATATCGACCAATTTCATAAAGATATTTAAGTGACTGACAATGCTACATGCCTAACCATACACTATCGATTAGTTGAGCCAGAGACAAGACATCCATGTCAATCATCAATGTTTCTTGTACTACAACATTAATCCCTTCAAATATGAGGTATTGTGTGATGTTTCCCCACTTGAAGTTTGTGAGGCTATTTTAGGAAAAACCTATATGTGTAAATTTCATGTTGTTTATGAGTCGAGGCCTTGTAGTGTCAATGTTACTTTGGGAGGAAAAATATACACGGTACTAGAGGTAGATCCAAATTCTACAATTTCCTTGATCTTGGTAAATAAATGAATAAATGTAATATATCATACCAAAAAAATTGTTCTCTTCATGGTTCGATCAGAAGGTGAATGCAAGGTCATTGCAACCTCCACTGCCTCAACACTTGGGTAGTACGCATAAAAGCATTGATAAAATGTTATAGTTCTCAATGAATCGGGTAGTACCCATAAATTCATTGATAAAATATTAGCATAGCACGTCATTGTTTTTATATATCCAGTGAAAAATTTTCAAGATTTGGTTGCTAATGGAGGGAGTATTGATTGTGGGGAAAAATCCCACAACATTAAACTAACTATGGGAGAATATTATTTTGAAATCCCAATGCATGTCATTCCCATTGGATATGTAGATGTTGTTATAGGGATTCAATGGTTGAGATCATTGGGCACAATTTGTACAATCTATAATGAATTATTCATGAAATTTGAATTGGAAGGAATTCAATATGAATTGAAAGGGCTAAAATATGGACCTTCTCAAGTCATCATCTCTCATAGAATAAAAAATATCATATAAAATGGTAACAAGGGACTTGTGATTAAAATCTATTCTATGAAAGTTAAGTAGGAAGTTGAAAATATTCCAGAGGAATTAAGATGTACCTTGGAAAAGCACTACAGGGTCTTCCAATAAATTCCTAAAGGAATACCTCCATTTAGATATCATGAACATAAAATCGAACTAATAATGGGAAGTACTCCTAATAAAATGACTTATAGATATCCTTGTAAAAAAAAGTGGGAGATTGATAAAATCATACAAGACATTTTGGATTCAGGTATTATTCAACCAAACAAGAGTTTATTTTTAGCTCCATTAATGATGGTGAGAAGAAAAAATAATTCTTGGAGGATGTGTCATGATCATAAAGATATTAACAAAATCACCATAAAGGATCAATTCCCTATTCCAAATATTGATGAGCTATTATATCATCTTCATGGCATGGCTTATTTTACAAAGCTAGATATTAAATCATGATACCACCAAATTAGATTAAGAAAGGATGACATTCCCAAAACAAATTTTAGAACTCATGATGGGAACTATGGGTTCTTGTTCATGCATTTTGGGTTGACTAATTCTCCTTTGACTTTTCAAATCCTTAGGAAAAAAAAATTTGACCCCATCTTAGAAAGTTTATGTTGGTTTTCTTTGATGATATACTTATCTATAGAAAATCATGGGAACATCACATTAAACATGTAGATAAAGTCCTGTGAATTCTTGAGAACAATCAATTCTATGTAAAGAGATCCAAATTCTCTTTTTGGAAACAAGAAGTAGAGTATTTGGGTCATATTTCCTCAAGGGAATGGGTTATGGTAGACCCTCAAAAGATCCAAGATATCACAAAGTGGCCTAAAAACCATTTGTATGGACTGAAGAGGCTACCTTTTAATTCTCACTTTTAAAAGATACCTTGTATTCTATACCAATATTCTCAACACTCGAATATGGTAAAACATTTATTGTCAAATGTGATGTTTAAGAACAAGGAATTGGAGAATTATTGATGCAATAAGGGAGACCATTGGCTTTTAAAAGTAAACAATTAAAGAGAAAAGACTTGGTAAAATCTACATATGAAAAATAAATGGAAGTTAGTCTACCTGCAATAAAAAATGGTAGAAGTATACCATTGAGAGGCATTTTAAAGTCAAGACAAACCATGATTGCCTAAATTAATTTTTGGAGTAATAATTGTCATTAGAAGGGAAACAAAAATGGGTAGAAAAAATTCAATGGGTTTGATTTTGAAATAATCTAGAAAAGGGGAAGAAAAATATGGTCGCAAATTTCCTTTATAGAGAAGAAGAAGTCTCCATTTTATATTCCATTTTTGTGGTTGGAAGAATATTTCCATGAATGATGAAATGGAAATAGTATGAGGCAAAAAATACAATGTATAAAGGAAGGGACAAACTCTATGGAACATTGGGAGTGGAAGTGAGATATTCTCTAGTACAAGGGTATAATATTTTTATGCCCTCAATCAAAGTTGAAGAAACAAATATTAAGGGAGTCTCATGATTGTCCAATTGCAGGACATTCAAGGTTCCTTAAAACATATTAAAGTATAATAAACTATTTCTTTTTTGAAATAATGAAGAAATACATTAAAAAATGTGTAAGAGAATGTTAGGTTTTCCAAATAAATAAAGGACAAATAGTAAAAACTCCAGTGTTACTTTAGCCTTTACACATGTACCCAATCAAAGATGGGAATATATATTAATGGATTTCATTTCAATTTTACCAAAATCAGAAGGTAAGGATTCCATTTTTGTGGTCATCGATAGACTCACAAAATATGCACAATTTTTGGGAATTCAAAGTACATATACGATAAGTAAAGTAGCATAAGTGTTCACATAGGAAATTTATATACTTCATGGATTTCCTAAAGTAATAGTAAGTGGTAGAGATCCAAAATTAAATAGATTTTTTTGGAAATAAATTATGGAAGATGAGTGGAACAACGCTAGCTATGAGATCAACATATCATCCATAAACATATGGCCATAAAAAAATTGTTAACAAATGTTTAGAGGGTTATCTACATTTTTATTCTTTAGACAAGAAATTGCAATGGACGAAGTCATGGCTTCCTCTAGCATAAAGGTGGTATAATACCACCTATCACAGATATTCTAAGATGTCACAATTTGAAGACCTTTATGGATATCCATATCATAGTATTTCATACTTTTTGTAGGACAATTTCAAAGTGGAGGAAGTAGAGTCACATATGGACAATACCAAAGAAACTTTGACAATTTGTAAGGAAAAAATTTAAATGGAATAAAACAGGATGAATCAACAAGCATATCAACATAAAAGTGAAAGACAGTTTGAGGACGGTGATTGGGTATTTTTGAGATTACAACCTTATAACAAATCTACTCTCAAACAAAACAAGAATCATAAATTTGTTCTGATTATCATTGATGGCAGGTGTGATTATCATTGATGGAAAGATCAGAGTATGCAATGATGGAAAAACAGGGACAACGAAATCCTGGGAGGAGAAGTGATAGTGATCTTTGGATCCCATTGAGAATTCCTGATGAACATCAGATTTGGGCCTGAGGTCCGACCAGCGTTGGATCCAGGAGAACCTGCAAGTTCTTTAAAGAGAAAGGTGAAGCAGGGTTACGAAATCCCGAAGGCAGGAGGACAGTTTTGGATATCGGGAGTTGGAAGAGTCAAGAATATTCGTCATAAGGAGTCCCAGAATCGTGAAATGCGAAACCCCAAAAACCCGAAACTCGAAATAGGCACACCAACAAAGAATTTCGCAGATCGGGAAATAACTCCATTTCGGAGTCCCGGATACCGGGAGTTGAATTGTCGAAACACTTCATCACAGGAGTGCCGAAATGCCGAATCACCGAAATGTGAAACGCCGAAATTCCAAAATAGGCACACCAACAAAGAGCTTCACAGACTAGGAAATAACTCCATTTCGGAGTCCCGGATACCGGGAGTTGAAGTGTCGAAACACTTCACCACAGGAGTGTCGAAATGTCGAATCGCCAAAATGTGAAACAACGAAGTACCAGATTGTTGATCCAACTCTATTTCGGAACTTCGGATACCGGGCATTGGAGGAGTTAAGCGTCGAGACTCTTCACCACAGGAGTCCCGAAACAACGAAATAAGAAACGCCGAAATGCCATTGATCCGACTCCATTTCAGAGTTTTGGATACCGAGACTTGGAGTTGTCAAGAACTCTCACATCAAGAAGGCTGAAATTGAGATATGCAAAATCACGAAGAGATCTGGACTGTCGAATCATGAAGAGTGTGGACCATTGATTTGACTCCATTTCAGAGGTTCGAATACCGAGAGTTGGAAGAGTCAAGAGTTGAGACTCTTTATCAAAGAAGTCCCGAAATTCTAAAATGCGAAATGACGAAATGCGAAATGTGAGAACACCTTTTTGGTGTAGGCCTTGGTCACCACCGGTGGTCACATCGTCGAAGAGCTGTAGAGAAGAGCTTGAAGATACAAGCTCCATTTCAAAGTTTGGGACATGGAGAATCGAGACTCTTCACCACAAGAATGCCGAAATTCTGAAATGCAGAAATGCGAAATAAACGCAATATCCTACGGATCCAATCCAATGATGCAGGTGAATTTAAGTATGATCAGAGGGCTACTGTTTCACTTTAGAGTGTAACTACTAGAAATGACTAATGGCTTCTGCCAGAGGAATGAAACAGGCCTCAGTGTGATTGCCATAAAAGATGAAGAGGCTTGAGGCATGTTCCAGTGGAATGAAGACTATTCTTAGAGGTGATTGACAGATGGAAGAGTGTTGAAGCCTGCAACTGCAACAGAGAGGATCAACTCAACTTTGATAGAGAAGACGAAGAGTCTCAACTGCGAGACAGGCTAAGGAATCTCAGCATAACACCCAGTGATGATGGACGCATGGGTTCAACTGCCAGAGAAGTTGAAGAGTTGCCATGATGATCAGGCAGAGCACTCAACATGGAGAGAGCATGTAGAAGCATGGAGAGATAGCATGCACAAGGTTCACAGAGACTATAAGTATGAAAAACAAAGAAGAGATGGGGTTTATTTTTGTTGAGGGGGATTCAGGAGTGTAGAAGGAGGAGTGTGCAACAGCTGAAATACATTGAATGGAAATGGCGCACAAAGCATAAAAGGCAGAAGCATAGAAAGTGAAAGGATGTGGGAAAAAATACAGTAAGACAATAAAGGAAGGCTGAGGTGCTCTTGTAGAGAAAAACAAAAGTTCAGAAAGTGCAAGAAGATGCAGACAGAGAGACACTGATATGGGAGAGAAGAGCAACATAGCAGAACAGTGATAAGTCTGGTAAGCCAATGATAAATAGTGTATCACTGTATTAAATTTACATATAGCAAAGATTTATATTCCAGGGTGGTAGGGAGGCGCTAGCGAGGAATGTTTTCCTCAGAGGTTCAAGTGGGTGCTTGAACACAGGGAGTTTTAGCTTCCATCTAGTTGCAGCCAGAGAAACTAGGGTGGCAGGGTGGCGCAAGGGAGAACTGTTGTTCTTTGTTGTATAGGTTGGTGCCTGTGTGACTGGAAGTTGGTGCTTCCATCCAGTTGGAGCTGGAATATTTAGGGAGTTGGTGCTTCCTTCTACTGGGTGATAGAGAAACTAGGGAGTTGGTGCTTCCTTCTAGTAGGTACTAGAGAAAACAGAGAGTTGGTACTCTCAGCAAGTTGCATCTTGCAATACAGAGGTTGTAGCCTCACAATGAGTTGGAGCTCATATGTATGATAATGTACAAAATGTAAAGATTACTTATCATATAAAGAAGAAGAGGCTTTTACCCTTTATGGGTTTCCTCAGGAATATCTGTCTCTATATATTTCATATGTGACAATGATGTTGAATTCTCTATTGCTTACTTCCTTGCATTATTGTGATTGTCATTAAGTGCTCTGCAAAGAATTTAAAATAAGAATTATTTTTTAAGCACGGTAACAACTGATTCACCCCCCGCCCCTCTCAGTTGTCCAACAATTGGTATCAGAGCCAGCCCCTTTTATCTAAGGGTAGATCCTAGAGCTCAAACATGTCAAGCCATGAAGTAAATTCAACCAATAAGGCCCCTCTGTTCATTGGAACAAACTTTTCCTTCTGGAAAGTTAGAATGAGAACTTACATAATGGCTTTGGGTGCAGATGTTTGGGATGTGGTAGATATTGGTTATGTAAAACCAGTTGTACTAGCTAATAAGGATGACAAGATGGAATTTAGCTTCAATGCTAAGGCTATGAATGTTATCTTGAGTGGGCTTGCAGAAGAAGAATTCGGAAAAGTTATGCACCTAGGAACTGCCAAAGAAATGTGGGACAAACTCATTAGGAGTTATGAAGGTAATGAGAAGGTAAAGGAAGCCAAGCTTCAAATCCACAGAGTACAGTTTGAACAACTGAAGATGAACAAAGATGAAACTGTTGGAAAATACTTTCTGAGAGTTGAAGAACTGGTAAATGCAATGAAAGCACTTGGTGAAAAAATTGAGGAACCTTCTTTAGTTCATAAAATTTTGAGATCTCTACC
>JASDQU010010517.1:196910-232205 GCA_032191745.1 Picea mariana | reverse complement strand
AAAAAAAATATCATCAAAGAAAGTTGGCTAGGATAATTTAGAATAAAATAGTAAATCACAAAATTATAATTAGGTACAATCAATGGGCTTTCGGGGTTGTGCTGCGAACACTTAATGGGGCGATTGCCATTTTTTCTCTCTAACAATTTAATACGAGGGCGCTGACTAGGACTTCTACCTGCGCCACCCAAATTTGCATAATGCGAGCAATGATTTTTCTCTCTTTCATAATTTTAATAGGTGGAGCTGACTAGGATTTCTATTTGCACCACCCAATTTTGCATTCATATTCATGAAGAAGTATGCTTCAGATAGAGAGATTGGTACAATTTTCTTGTTCGGAGACATAAAATCACATTCAGAAAAAGCCCAAATGAACACACGCATCCCCACGCAAGGAAAGTTTTGGCGTAGCAATCCGTTCCGACGCAGAGGTCATGCCCAGCTCCAGGGTTACTCTTTTCAGAGCGATCATAAACCAGCCCTGCCATATCACCGAACAGAAGAGAGCCGAAGGCGATATTGGAGATGAGAATGTTGTGGTTGACACCAAAACGCTGCATCCCAAACAATTCCGACGACGTTGGAACTGCAACACTGGTTATTGCTCCTGCCGATGTTCCGATAATGGCCGTACATATATATACTACCCATTGCTTGTCATCACTGAAGGCCATCAGGAAGAAGGCCGGCAACATTGGTAGCATCCAGATTCCCAGCCAGGCCGGCCTAGGTAAACACCCATTCATTCCCTGTAAACATAGAGTAAACCAACCCATAGTGTTCAGAGAATTATCTCAATATGAAAAAAGATATTGAATATATGTAATTGAAGAATTTCACGGTGGGGTAACCGACCTTAAAATAGTCAGGCAACCCAGAAGCAATACGTCCTAGAAATCCCAAAGATGAGACAAGAGAGACCAGAACTGGGGTCTTGGAATATCCTAGAGACTGAACTATCTGGCCCAAGTTGTTGATGTATACTAGTCCCACTGTTCCTCCACAAAAATACACGAAATAATATAACCAGAAATCCACACTGCGTAGCAACTGTAGCACGCCATGCTCCTCTCCCACCGGCGGAACTGGCTTCAGGAAGCTTGTCTTTGGAGTAGTTGCAGCGGGATGTTGGATCCCCTTCTCCATGTTCTCAGCTTCAATGATTTCATTCTCCTTTGGTTTTTCCACGTGATCATTATTATTGAAATCTACTCTATTGATTTCTTCTATGTATTGCTTCCAGATGCTCTGATCGGTTATAGAAAAACCTACCTGCATTTTTACCCTCGAAACCATGTCAAGATCAATTACCCGGCTTGAGGCATTTCTTTCATGCTTTTTCCGAGAGACTGCAGCTTTGAAAGGAACATAAAGAAGGGAGAGCAGGAGGGCGGTTAGGATGCCCATATAAAGTACTTCCCGGGGACGCAATCCACGAGGCAGGAACTCAAAAACTACCGAATAGAGAGCAGTGACAATAGCTGTGAAAGTGAATATATACATATTTTTCTGTTCGTCTTTATCTCTTATAACACTATTTGGTTGAGGAATATTAATGAAAACTGCTCCAATAACACAAAATACAATTGGAACTACAGCATTCAAGAGCAAATATAATGAAGGATTTTCAGGATTTATAACAGAAGACAGATTAGTATAGATGACTGTGCTAAGCCCGGAATAGCTCGTACTCAAACCTGCTGCGATTCCTCTACAAGATGGAAAATTACTTATTGCTACCCTGAAACAAACTGTGTTCAACCAGCAGATGCTATTCCCAGCCAACATGCACAGCATATACATCTGCGTTACATATATAAACAATCACCCAAAATTAATATATTATTGGATCAGCTTTATATATAAATACAAATCAGTCAAAATCAATAGAATGCACAGATTATTAATTACCACGAAATAAGGAAGCGGATGGATAATCCCAGTCACTGCAAGCCATTGTACACCATAGCCAACTAAACCCAACAATACAGCAATGCCCAGAACTGCCCACGTTGGCAAAACCATGCAGGCCAGACCGGATACCCAACCCATAAGCTTCCCAATATCGGATGCTACTGCTAAGTTATTCAGTTGGATCTGGTCTATGTTCAGAACGGTCTTCAAATCAGACGAGTAGATTGAAAAATCAAAATTCGTTCCGCTGATAGCCATGATCCAGATCGCTGCAACAAAGCTCATCCATTTCTGAACAACCGAGCTAGCAGCCCGAGTTCTGGAAATACTGTTTTCCATTCTCGAAGCTCTGGAAGTATTCCACCAAATTTTATGGACCCGCTCACTAATTATGCGCTGAGATGAACAGGTATAAAGGATAATCTATAATGGCTGTCAGGAAGACTCTGCCATATTATCACTGTTAGGACAATAGAAAGAAAAGCAAGCACCGAGACTGTAACCCTCTATGGTTTTCAAGTGGGCTCCAGGTATGGAAGTGCTTGGATCTAGGAGGACAGAAGCGCACAAATAGGACGATGCCTGCAGGGCATTATATACCCTATAAGCTGGCGACCTTACACCGTTGATGTTATCTAAAACGATGCATGCAGCATGGATTGATGGAGAAACCATTGATGCTGCAGCCATGGGGATGGCCAGCCCAAATGGGAAATAACATCTCTAAGTACTGCAGGATTCTTGGTGTACTTCATACGACGAAAGCATGATGTCCTTGCGCAGTATGAAGAACATTTTTTAAATTCCATTTTATTGTTTTAGAACAATTTCGAATGCCCGAATGCTGACGACACCATGACTTCATGACTGACTTAATAATACCCAAATCGAATTCCTTAAAAACGAAAATTCTTCCGAATCTAATCTGATCCAATCAACCCACTACTTTACCCGCATGCTCCATCCATACATCCTTTATTACATTATTAACCTACTTTGCTTTGCACCGTCCACACGCACATCTCAACTTCAATTCTTTTCCATTAAATTCTTCTTGCAATCTCGGAATGCTTCTTTTACAGTCAACTACGCCACCGTCTCGCACGCCCTATTCCCCTTTCAGACGTTCTGAGAAAGACTCCCGATTTTCGTGTTCCGGCCAAGCATGAAACCCAACGGTAACGGCGATTGAAATACTCCTGATTTTAGGGTTTTCTCGATAAAATTTCACCGGCCAAGCATGAAACCCAACGGTAACGGCGATTGAAAGACTCGTGATTTTAGGGTTTTCTCGATAAAATTTCACCGGCCAAGCATGAAACCGAGCGGCAGCGGCGAACCTAGAAATTAGGGCTACATAAAATATATATTAAGGACCCAATACGGAAATTATTTCTTGCATTTTTTTTTTCTTTGAACGTTTCGCCGTAGTAACAAAATATATATTTTAAAAATCCGAAGACAATTTTCTTTTTCTTCTCAGACGAAACTATTTTCTTCCCGTCTCCGAATATTTTAGAGGGTATTCGCAGATTTCCATGGCCAAAGATCAGATATTCCAATAAATTGTAAGCCTATCTGGACTCACGGGGTCCATATAAAGATAATGGTACTCAAAATAAAGCTCGCTATCTACTTTTTCCACCGAGTTGAAAATCTTGACCGCCAGTCATGTGGGCAGTGCAGCAACAGTAAGTGGGAGCGTATTTATTTGGCTTTACCGACAATCAGAATATGGGCGGTTTTTACTTTGAGTACAAAGAAATTCATGACGTTCCCGTCAAATTAACGTTGTGAACGTAAGATGACGTAGCACATTGAGACACTGAAGCACGGATCGAAGAATTTGGCTAAGCATGACTATTGAACTTACATTTATATACATAGAGATATGAATACTGTGTGTATATACTCACTGTGCAAGATGAATACTGTGTGTATATACTCCCTGTACAATATGATAGTGCACATTTCTCTCTGCATAAATATGGCAATTGGAATTTCGTAAAAAACATCATGAAATTTCATTTTTAACTTTCGAATTGGTAAAAGGTTTGGCATGTATATCATCATATTGAGACTGTTTTGGGTATAAATTACGTTAATATTGAAGAATGGATAACGAAAATGGATCATGCGGTTCGACCTTCAATTCAATAAAATAGAGGGAATATGTTTCATCGAGACAAGACAGTGTTTGTGAATTTGAAATGACTATTTTCCATCATTAAGTTATTTAAATATATAATTTAAATATCAATAATTATCATTCAGTTATTTAAATATCAATATTCTTTTTCATAAATTTATATATAATATATAGTTTAATTCTTTTATTTAATAATAATAAATTTTATTTTAAGTTTGAATTTATAAATTTATATATAATATACACAATTTAATTTTTTTATTTAATAATAATAAGATTTATTTTAAGTTTGAATTTATTTAATTTTATAAGAAATCTAAAAAACAATTTTTATTTAAATTTTTCAATACTTATTTTTTTTTTAGAGATTAATGTGTTCTTTTAATATGTTATGCAACTAGTCATTAATAATATAGCTTTGATAAAATAAAATAAAAACATAAAAAAGGTGACAAATAAAATTGTTCCATATTCTTTTTATTAGGGATATATTTTCAATTTTATAACATTATTATTTTTTATATAATTTTATTTTTACATCTTTATTATTTTTATATAAGAATTTGTAAATAATTATTTTTTATTTCCCTCACATTATATTTATTAATACCATATTTTTAATTTTATATAACATATTATATTAATTAATATATATTTACTTCCACTATAAATCCACTTCACCTCTTAAGATATAATGAAGAAAGAATTGTTATATTATATAAATATTAACACATAATGCATGCAATATAATTAAATAGGATCATGAACCTCTTAAGTTATACCATATTTTTAATTTTATATAACATATTATAATCTATAATAATACTCAATATGGTAATGAATAAATTAATATTTTATATCAATGTATAATCCAATATAATTTTATATAACATATTATATTGGTTAATATATATTTACTTCAAGTGTAAATCCACTTCACCTCTTAAGATATAATGAAGAAACAATTGTTATATTATATAAATAATATAATTAAATAGGATCATGAAGTTTGATAACACTCTAATATTAAAATATTATATGTTTTTAATTATATTATGATTCGACCTTGCTACAGATTAGGGTTTTCACCACATTCCTAATCCCTAATTGAAATTGCTCTTTTCATTGAGATCTTTCCAATTAGTTATTTTGCACCCAAAATGGAGTTTGTATGTGGAAGTTGCAACTCTAGGAAGTTTATGTATCACAAGATTCCATTCCCTTTGGTCACTTAATCTCCTAGGTTAGGGTTTTGGATATTTAGGTTTGTTTCCTCTTAGGGTTTAATACTTTATGTTAAAATTCCATTTCATTTATTAATAGAATTTGTTCTCAGTGTATTAGTTTTCTCTCTCCATTTTTTTTTGGTTTGTGTTTCCATTCATATTCCTTCCTCTCATTTCCTTTTCTATACAATCCAGATCATAGGTATCAAAGTACTGTGCTCTTTGTTGTTTCCTAGTGCATGTCCTCGACAAGGTTAGGGTATAGAGATTTGGATCTAAAACTATTTTTTCTTGGAGACCACCACTCTCTCCGACCCAAGCAACCTCCCATGATGGATGAAAAGAGAGATGATGGAGCATGAGCTCTTATCAAGTTGTTTCTCGAGGAATCCCTTGTGTGATAAAGGAACAATATGATAGAAAATTTCACCTAGATCCTTCAACGACTACCAATGGTGGTCGAGACACTTGAAATGAGAAACCATTTCAAAGGTGTGACACCCTTCAAGGTAGTAATAATGGTACAAGTTAAATTTGACATTCCTTTATTTGAAGGCAAGATAATTGAAGATATTTTGGAGAAAAGGTTAAATATATTAGAGGGTTATTACTTTGCTCAAATTTTTTTGGACATTGAAAATATCACCTTTGCGCTCCTTAAGGCCCTCCCTCATGTAAAATATTGGTGGGAAAATTACGAGGAGATGTATGACATAAATGAATATACAACATTTAGGACATAACCCATTTGTGATATGTAAATTTCATTGGATATTCGACTGGAACAATTTGTCACAACATATATTATAAATAAAACTGAAATCTACACTATGAAGGTTAAATTTCTTTATATTCAAGAATATTTAGTTACTTATTTTTTGATTATGCATGAAATAGATAAAATGTTGAAAATAGAGATCAATTAGATACAATCACACACCATCCAAAAAATAACACAAATATTTTCTCTGGGAAACCCTTACGAGAGAAAACTCGGCTAGAAGGTGAGGTTGCTCTGCTCTCTCTTCTCTAGTATGGAAATAATACAAGAGCAAAGAAGAAAGAACTCTTTACAGAGTTACTTGAGACCTTTAGCATGTTAGGCTGCTACAGAACATTAACCCCCTCTATTGTGCTCTCTAATTTTCCCACTGCCAGTTGTTCTGCTCTATTATAAAAAAATTACAATAAGATAGAATGAAACCCCTTCTCCTCCCAACAACCCGATATTTAACATAGCCCAATAACCATCTAGGGTTAGGGAATTGACTTCCTCAACCCTCAATTAGTGATTGGGTTTGGACCTTATAGAATGTTATTAGAAAATTCACTATGTATCTAGCCCCACACACTTAAGTGATGGAGGTTGACATGGAATACGTCAACTTGCGGGAGGCATAACTTTCACATACAAACTCCAATCAAGGGATTGTTGCACCATTGCAAAGGTATCGGTGTGTAAAATATAGATGACAACTTCATAGTGAGTTTTGGACCATTTTAAAGTGTCATTTAATGCCTCATAGTGGGTCCAAAATATTTTAGATGATTTTTTGGACCAAAATTTCCAAATTTGGACCAGTCACTAAATAGATCTACAAGTTGATTCCTCCATTTTTTTCACCCATAAAGTATCGATATAGATGAAAAATAAAATAATGATCTAATCCATATCATACCTTCCCATTTAGAGGGGCTTTTGGTCCCCAAAATATTTACTGAATGAGGTGAGGAAATTTTGCCTCTACCTTCTCCCTCAAGTACCATTTTTCTTTTCTTTGAAGTTGTCCTTTCAACCCAATCTACAAATGGTATTGTTGCCTCTATCTTGTGGCTTTGGAACTCTTCTGCAAAACTGTGTCTTTTGTCATCTCTTCATGAGCATCTCGTGATAATTTGTCTATGGAAGGTAGGACTTGCTCCTCCTCTTGATCCAATATGGAAGGCTCATAAAGTTTGAGATTCTCCACATGCACTACTGAGTAAATGTGCATGTATGGAGGTAGACTGAGTCTTTAGGCGTTATCTCCCACCTTTTCCAATACCTCAAAAGAACCATATCATATATCCTTGATCTTCTTACTAGGACCCTATAGTATTTCCTTATTCATATGTAACCATACTCTATATTCTACTCTAAATTTTCTCTTTGTTCTATGCTGGTCATGTCAATCCTTGTACTTTTCCTTTGACTTCTTCAATGTCTCATGTACTTACAAATGGATCTGTCTGATCTTCTCAACATTTTTGTCTTCTTTAAATGTGACTTGTACGAGGTCCTCCCTCACTCCTCCTTGTTGTTGATATACAACATCTAAGAGTGAAGGTGGAAAATATCCAAAGAAATTTTCAAAAGGCACGACTTACCCGTAGAAGTGTGGATTGTTCTGTTTTAAGAGTGTTGTATATAGATCATATTTTCATCCTAGGTCTTCAGATGGTTCTAATTGTAACCCCTCAAAAGATGCACCAAAGTCCTTTTGACTACTTCCCTCTACCCATTTGTATGTGGATCGAAGTTTAGTTCCCATATTCTCCCATAATGTAGTCGAGAAGGCACTGAAAAATATGGTGTCCTTGTTTGAGACTATGCTCCTTGATATAACAAAGTGCGCCCAGACATGTTCAAAGAACATGTTTGTTTCTTTTATGACCCTTGATGGTCTTTTTACAAGGAATGAGAATGGACATTTTGTTGAACCTATCAACTACCACAAATAAATAGTCGTGTCCCTTCCTGGTTGTTGGTAAACCTACCATAAAATCTATGGAAATACTTTCCCAAGGTCTAGTGGGTACCGATAAATGGTTGTATAGACCTTGCTTCCTATTACTGGGCTTGCGGGTACAATAAAGTATACATCCTCTAATATACCATGCTACATATTCTTTCATTTTAGGTGAGTACTATAATATACCTAGTATATTAAATGTCTTATTATTTAATAATATGTTATAGGTTTTTTATTATGTGAATAGGAGTTATAATGAAAATTATAAGTCAATTATAAGCCATGAAATTTGGAAAGAGCATGAATTATCATTCCCCACATGTATTTATATATAAACGTATTGTATTTCATATGATGCCCAATAAATATGTAAAATGAATAGTAAATAAATATGTAAAATGAATAGTAAATAAATATTATTTATTATGGAAATATGGAATTATGTTTTATATTCATGATGTTCTCATGAAGTGGACCACTAGATCCACTTTATTTGGTATCAGAGCAAGTCTCTATTCAGATTTCAGTCAACCCCATCGTTTCATATTTTCTCTCAGAAATCCAGGTCTTTGACCACATTACACTATTTTTCTATTTAAAAAAAAATTAATCAAAAATCACCATTGAAGAAATAATCCTTCTGCTGCTAGAAAATTAGAAGAAGTTTGTACCATATATCAAGAAGAAGAATAAAAGAAAAAAAAGGAGAAGAAAAAAAGAAAAGAAAGAAAAATGAAGAAAAAAAAAAAGAGGGAATTTAAAAGAAAAAGTTCCAAAGAAGAAGGAAGAGTAAATTATGATTCCACTATTGGTGGTTTACACGCCCATGGTTTTGGTAAACCGTTGGCCCATGATATTTCCCTACCATATAATTTTTTTTACAGTGGTAACTTGCTACAACTTTGTATATAGGGGTACTATTAATTCAATCAAAGTCGAAAGATATTTTAGTAAAGTGAAAATGCCCTGATTTAAATTTTGTATTAAAATAAAAAGATATATTTTCATAAATTACAAAGTTATTTTAAATAAAAAGTGATAATGTTTAAAATATAAAGAGTCATATTCAAGCTACAAATCTAAATTTTGGACTAAATGCCCTTTTTGTGAAATGGAGTTTGAGTATATGACAATTTTTAAAAATCACAATCCCTTTTGTCCAATTTGTGGGAAATCATTTATTATGGAAGAATATCAAGTTAACTCACAAAAGAAATCACTAATATTAAAACGAAAAATAAGAAATCATAAAGACTTCAATAGAAAATTACAATTGAAAATTGAGATGAAGAAATATTTTAATGGGTTAACAAAGAAAAATAATATTTATTTCAAAGAGAGAAATCAAGAACTCATCACACAAATTGAAGAACTAAAAACCAAAAAACATAAAATATGCAAAGAATTACTAGAATAATATGAAGAAATGTCGCGATTAAAAAATCATAATCAAAATTTACTAGTTAAAAATCAGGAACTCAAAAGACAACCAACAAGAGAATCAAAATTCAAAACAAGAAAATCAAGGTCTCAAAGAAAAGTTAACCAAAAAAAAGGAAAAAAACTCCTACCTAAGGAACCTTAATTAGAAATTGATTGAACAAATTAAAAAGATGAAAGATGGAAAGCCATAGAATCAAGATATTATAAGTGAAGTCGAAAAATCAAATAATGAGGAAGAACTTTTATGCCTAATGGTTCATAATCAATGTTTACTCAAAAAAGTTAAGAAGTTAAAGAGTGATAAGAAGTCGCTATAGAAAAAGTTAGATAAATTTACCAACAAAGAATCATTGGTTGATAAAAAGACAATGATTGAACATATGGAAATAGAGAAGTCTTCATATGTAAACAACACAATTATGGATAAAGGAAATAATATAGAGCCAGTCAACCTTACAACTCAAAATGATGCAAATCCAACTAGTGTAAAGAGTTCTTCAAATGTTGAAGTACAAACTAACTAGGGGTACGAAGAAGACTCAATTCCAAAAGTTAATAAAAAAAATCTACAAGTATAATAAGTAAAGATCAAGTTGCAAGGATACCTTATCGACATCTTAATCATAAACGTCAATACTTCAACAAATCAATATATCAACAAAAAAAAATGATCGATATTCCGAAGAATATTACTTCCGCTACAAGTGGTCATCAAAGTAAAAGCTATCAGAGGAGTCGAAATACATCAAGTTTTTTCCAAGAACCCTATAAACACAGTTTCACATAAGATCAAATTAGGGTGGAAAGAATCCTTTACAATTCGATAGTTCTTCTTAGCGCTTAAATAATTCTATCGTCTCAAGTCCTCAATGATCACTAACTCAAGAATGAAGAATCAAGAGAGAATATTACAAGCCATAGAAAGAGATAAGTATTTTATAACTATGCTTTGAGGAAAAAGTATTTTTAAGGGGGAAAGACTTATAATATACCTAGTATATTATATTTCTTATTATTTAATAATATGTTATAGGTTTTTTATTATGTAAATACATTATAATGTAAATTATAAGTCAATGATAAGTCACGACCTTCAAAAAGAGCATGAATTATCATTCGCCAAGTGTATTTATATATACATGTATTTTATTTCTTATGATGTCAAGTAAATATGTAAAATGAATAGTAAATAAATATTATTTATTATGGAAATATGGAGTTATTTTTTGTATTCATGATGTTCTCATGAAGTGGACCACCAAATACACTTCAATTAAACATATCTCAGTAATTTGGAAAATGTATTCCCAACACCAAAATTTCCTACAACCTTGGAGGTGTGAGCCTCTTTAATAAGTTGCAATCATTCACCTTTAGGAACACAAAGCTTGTCGATCTTATAGTGTAGACCATTATGAAAATCATAGTAAGCCTTGTTGTCACCTTATTATATATGAATTCAGTCTTATAGCTTCTATTTAAACACCTCCTTTAAGTCCTCATATTATATGTATGCCTATTTGTATGCATCATGGGTAAAAGGTTCCATGTGCAGATCAGAGTTCCCAAAACTATAATCTTGGATGTGGGTGGTTGTGAAAGAATATTTTCCAACTTTTTTGTGCTACCCTTCTTATGCTTTATGATAAAATGAAATTATTTTAAGAACCCCATCCATTTGTAGTGCTTGGCTTTCTTTAACTTGCTCTAGGCCTACAAATACTAGAGTGACTTGTTATGACCTAAAGGAGGAATATATAGGGTTAAATGTATATGATATGACCCCAAGGGGGGGAATATATGGTGTTAAATGTACATGTAATGTGTAAATATATATGTAGGGTATCCTAATAGTAAAGGGGCCTCAATTGTAGGTGTGAATATGTATATACATAGATCATGTATTCATTATTGAGGACATGTGAATTGTGATATGTGTGGATGATAGCGTCCTTTCCCATCAGATAGTTCTTCTACTTTTTGAAAAACTATACCAAGGAATAGAACTCCTTCTTATAGGTAGGGTAGTTAAGGACCACCCCATGAAATACTTCAAAATCATAGAAAACAAGCATTCCTCATTGAATCAAAATTTCTGCCATGGCATACCCACATGAATCTATCTCCACTTTGAAAGACTTATGTAATATTTGTTAGGAACCAAATATCAATATAGCATAGAAAAACCTCAAAATAAGTACTCAACGCCTTGAAAAAGAGAGAAATTCAAATAATAAGCCTCTTCGAGGGGGCAACCTCCTTATGCCCACATAAATGTTCAAATACAAGATGATTCCAAATGAAAATGTATCCTTAGTATATATATATATGAGACTAGGAAGTATAATTACAACAAATGGACTAAAGCCGACATAAATAAAATAAGATTACTAATGTAATATGCCCCAATTAAGGGGTAATGAGCCACTATTTAGGGCTTAAAAATATTGGTGATCTAAGAATTGGTGCTTGACTAATATTTATTTTCATAACATTAACGGTATTATGTTGAATATTCCCCCATTGGAAACTCTTACTTCCCACTATTATTGCATGGAGTGGTGCAACTACTGCTGAAAAACAAAGCTATGAGATTTTGCGACTAGTGTGCTTCCAAAACAAAGCTTATAAATAATATGAAATTTGTAGGAACTAACCCTTTCATTATTTCCTTCATCTTGGTGGGATCTATATTTATCTTGCCTCCATTGATTACATACCCTAGACACACCAAAAATTCTTTATCAAACTCATATTCATTGAGAATTGCTAGCTGGTGGTGCTCCTTCAAGGTCTCTAACACCTGCATAAGATATCATATTTTCTCCTCCCAGGTATCACTATAAACAAGTATATCATCCAAATAGAAAATAACAAATGAATCTAGATAAGGGCATAAAGCATCATTCATTAGTCTCATAAATACAGCTAGTGCATTACATAAACCGAATGGCATAACCAACAACTCATACAAACCTTGCCTTGTCTTGAAGGCATACTTCCAGGTATATTATTCTTTGAATCATACCTAGTGATATCCTAATTTCAAATCCATCTTAAGGAAGTACTTGGCATGTTTCAACTGGTCCAATAGAGCATTGATACTGGGTGGAGGGTATCAATTCTTCAGTGTAATATTTTCCAATGCCCTTTAATCAATACGCATTCTCCAATTCCCATCCTTCTTGGGAAAAATTATGATGGGTGACCCACAAGGTGAGGTAATTGGTCGAATCACACCCTTTTTCAACAACTACTGCAACTATGTCTTTACTTTTCTTTCTTCCAAATCAAATTGTCTATACAACCCAATATTTAGCAAGGGGGAGTCTAGAAATAATTGGATTTCATGCTCCACTTCCCTCTTAGGTGGTATCTCTTTAGGCTCTACGAGAACTCCCCTTTATGCCTTTAACAACTCCTCCAATTCATTTTTCTACTCCTAAGTAAACCCTTCTAGGGATGTCTTTACTTTTAACGACTCTTCAACATACCGATTTTCCCTTAGGAAAAGTCAGACATATTTCTTGCTAGAAATGATCAATTTCTTATCTTGATTGGCACTTACCAATGAAATTTTTTATTTTCTTTTGTGCACATTGATGAAGTAGGACTTCCCATCCTTGATTAGTTGGTACTAGTTGTCTCTCTGCATGAATATTGCATCCCTGATATACATGTGGGGCTTACAAACAATATTTCACATACATCAAGGGGTACTACATCTAATTCCGCTTCATAATTAAAATCAACACTTGATAGTAAATTGAATCTTACACATTTCTGTTACCTTGATCTATGAATCCTTATTTACCCACCCAAATGGATATGGGGTAGGATGATCCCCAACCTCCAATACAAGCTTTCAAACTAGATCTACTTCTGTGAGATTATCATGTGAATGAGAGTCAAATAAAGTGTCTATATCGGTCTTCTTGACCTGAATATTTATGTGGAAGAGTTTGGTCATATCCTTCTCTTCCTAGTGATAAAGGATACTAAGACTCACCACCTTCTCCACAAATGTGTAGAAAATATTTTAATTTTTCACCCACGTCAATTCTAATTTTTACATGATTGTTTGAATCTATGGATAGAAGGTTATTTTTCTTTCCGTCCTTCTTGCAGTTCTTCGAGTTCAAATATGGATGTAGTTTGCAACACTTTTCCTCAGTGTGGCATCAATTTTGTAATTATTTCAATGGTTTTTGGGATCTTTTCATTAATGTCTAGTGGTTGAATTCATATTATATTTTCTCATTTTCCACTTCTTCTTCCCCTCATTCAAATCTCGTTGGTACTCTTTCTACTTAGAACCACTTGGTTGCCCCTTCTTTTGGCCCATGTTTTCTAGGTATTGTTCATGTACAAATACCTCATCCACTATCCTTGGCTTGAAGGGCATCACCTTATTTCATTGATTATTGTGTAAACCCCCAGATGCTTGAGGAGTACATCTAGGTTCTTGGGAGAGATACCCAACATGATGGCCATCTTTCTAAACTTGGTGTTGTACTCTTAAATACTTTTCCCCTACTCTGCCTAAAGTGGTGCCACTGGATCCATTGGTCCTCTACATACTTGGTGGGGTAGAATTGGGACTTGATGAGGGTTTTGAATTCCTCCCACCTTATTATTGGTAGATCACCCTTCAACTTAATGTTTTTTGTATGGATTTCCCACCAGGATAGAGCATGGCCCTCAATTCGATGTAGAAAATTAACTCTTCTACTCTTCATCTATATGGTGAACGCTAAAATAAACTTCTGGTTGTTGCAACCAATGATTCATTTTTAATTCATTGATCTCACCTTGTTCTAGATTTATGTCCACTTTATCTTCCATATTGAATATGGACTGTGAAGACTTAACATAACTCAAACTTGAATTTTCTTTCTCAAGTTATTTCTGTGACTCCCTTTTTAGGACTTCATTATCTCCTAGTTTTCTATTTGATCTAATCTCTGAGTTTGATCCACTAACATAATTGAATGGTCTAAGATTTCTTGCTAGAGCCTCCATGAGAAGGGATATTTTTCAATATATGTCAGTGACTTTCTCTTATAGCCTCACAAATATCTCGTCTACTAGACATTGAGGGTTGTTATGAACAAAATCATCATCCATGGCTAGGGTTCTATGACTTTCTTATTAAATTGATTCTTCAATCCCTAAATATTTCCACAAATACCACAAGAAAGCTTGATATGATATGAATATGATCTATAAGTTGTCGTGTATATTCAAATAGAGTAGTTTGTCACAAGAAATATGATAAATAAAACTGAAATCTATAGTATGAAGGTTAAATTCCTTTAGATTCCAAAATATTTAGTTAATGATTTTCTGCTTATGCATGAAATAGATAAAATGTAGAAAATAGAGAATAGTAAAATAAAATCACACACCATCCAAAAAATAACACAAATATTTTATTTGCAAAACCCTTACAAGAGAAAACCTAGCTAGAAAGTGACTCAGCTACTCTTCTCTCTTTTCTCCGATATGGAACTACTGTAAGTACAAAGGAGAAGGAGATCTCTATAGAGTTACTTAAGACCTATGGCATACTAGGATGATACATAAAATTAACCCCTGTGTTATTCTATCTAATTTTCCCACTCCCAGTTGTTCCACTATGCTATGGAACAAAATACAAGAACATAAAATGGAACCCATTCTCCTCCAAATGGTATGGTATTTAACATAATTCAATAGTCATCTAGGGTTAGGGACTTGACTTCCTCAACCCTTGATTTTTCATCATGTTTGGACCTTCTATAATGTTCTTATAAAATACACTACATGGCTAGCCCCTCACATTTAACTAATGGACAATGATGTGACATCCACTCACAGTATGGTGATCAATATGGTTGGTCAACTTGCAAGATGCATAACTTTCACATACAAAATTCAAATGAGATGATTCTTCTATCGTTGGAAAGGTTGTGGTGTGTATAATATAGATGATGGACCCATCGTAAGTTTTGTAACATAAAATAATGTCATTCTATCCCTCAAAATGGATCCATAATTTTAGATGTTTTTTTGGACCCAAATTTCAAAATTTGGACCAATTGCTAAAATAGCTCCACAAGTTGATTCCTCCCATTTTTATTCACTCATAAAGCAATGAGATAGATGATAAATAATATAGGGATCCAATAGGGATAAATGTGGGTGGAATTTTTTATTCCCTCAAGGGGGAATTCTACCATGTTGGAAAATATGATGACTAGTACACAATATGGAAAACTCTACATCACGAGAGAGAGCAAATGGTGTCTGAGTACACTTATATATTCCATACCTTTCACTAAAAAATTAGTACCAAATACTATGAGCGACACCTAGTTTTGAAGTACCACGGTGGCCTACATAGGTACATCAAAACAAATATGGATTTATTGGACATCTCCTCACTAGGAGTTGCTTATCAATATGGTATAAAATCAAGGATAAATTTAAATAGAGGAATAAGTGGGGTTTTGGGTCTAAAAATACACCACAAAAGAAGCATGGTAAATTCATCCCTAACTCATACAACAAAGGATAGAGAAAACATATCCAACCTCAAGAAAACCAATCTAAGATGTATACAAAGACAAGTAATAAGAAGTCGAAGAAGGACATTGGAAAATGGTGTAATTTACCTGGCACAACATTGATGAATGTCACTTGAAACAATCATTTTTGGTTAAGATAAAAGAAAAGGAAACATATCAAACTATGATTTAGAGAAGGATAAAGGATAGTGGATCATTAAGGAAGAACCCAGTGCTACCATTGTAACTACAAAGATCCAACTAGAAGAGTCAAAGGATCCTGAGGAGGGGAAGTGCATCTTCCATTAAGTGATGCGAGTGAAGGGGAACCCACTACATTTTGTTATTGATAGTGGTATCTAGAAGGACCTAATATCGACCAATTTCATAAAGATATTTAAGTGACTGACAATGCTACATGCCTAACCATACACTATCGATTAGTTGAGCCAGAGACAAGACATCCATGTCAATCATCAATGTTTCTTGTACTACAACATTAATCCCTTCAAATATGAGGTATTGTGTGATGTTTCCCCACTTGAAGTTTGTGAGGCTATTTTAGGAAAAACCTATATGTGTAAATTTCATGTTGTTTATGAGTCGAGGCCTTGTAGTGTCAATGTTACTTTGGGAGGAAAAATATACACGGTACTAGAGGTAGATCCAAATTCTACAATTTCCTTGATCTTGGTAAATAAATGAATAAATGTAATATATCATACCAAAAAAATTGTTCTCTTCATGGTTCGATCAGAAGGTGAATGCAAGGTCATTGCAACCTCCACTGCCTCAACACTTGGGTAGTACGCATAAAAGCATTGATAAAATGTTATAGTTCTCAATGAATCGGGTAGTACCCATAAATTCATTGATAAAATATTAGCATAGCACGTCATTGTTTTTATATATCCAGTGAAAAATTTTCAAGATTTGGTTGCTAATGGAGGGAGTATTGATTGTGGGGAAAAATCCCACAACATTAAACTAACTATGGGAGAATATTATTTTGAAATCCCAATGCATGTCATTCCCATTGGATATGTAGATGTTGTTATAGGGATTCAATGGTTGAGATCATTGGGCACAATTTGTACAATCTATAATGAATTATTCATGAAATTTGAATTGGAAGGAATTCAATATGAATTGAAAGGGCTAAAATATGGACCTTCTCAAGTCATCATCTCTCATAGAATAAAAAATATCATATAAAATGGTAACAAGGGACTTGTGATTAAAATCTATTCTATGAAAGTTAAGTAGGAAGTTGAAAATATTCCAGAGGAATTAAGATGTACCTTGGAAAAGCACTACAGGGTCTTCCAATAAATTCCTAAAGGAATACCTCCATTTAGATATCATGAACATAAAATCGAACTAATAATGGGAAGTACTCCTAATAAAATGACTTATAGATATCCTTGTAAAAAAAAGTGGGAGATTGATAAAATCATACAAGACATTTTGGATTCAGGTATTATTCAACCAAACAAGAGTTTATTTTTAGCTCCATTAATGATGGTGAGAAGAAAAAATAATTCTTGGAGGATGTGTCATGATCATAAAGATATTAACAAAATCACCATAAAGGATCAATTCCCTATTCCAAATATTGATGAGCTATTATATCATCTTCATGGCATGGCTTATTTTACAAAGCTAGATATTAAATCATGATACCACCAAATTAGATTAAGAAAGGATGACATTCCCAAAACAAATTTTAGAACTCATGATGGGAACTATGGGTTCTTGTTCATGCATTTTGGGTTGACTAATTCTCCTTTGACTTTTCAAATCCTTAGGAAAAAAAAATTTGACCCCATCTTAGAAAGTTTATGTTGGTTTTCTTTGATGATATACTTATCTATAGAAAATCATGGGAACATCACATTAAACATGTAGATAAAGTCCTGTGAATTCTTGAGAACAATCAATTCTATGTAAAGAGATCCAAATTCTCTTTTTGGAAACAAGAAGTAGAGTATTTGGGTCATATTTCCTCAAGGGAATGGGTTATGGTAGACCCTCAAAAGATCCAAGATATCACAAAGTGGCCTAAAAACCATTTGTATGGACTGAAGAGGCTACCTTTTAATTCTCACTTTTAAAAGATACCTTGTATTCTATACCAATATTCTCAACACTCGAATATGGTAAAACATTTATTGTCAAATGTGATGTTTAAGAACAAGGAATTGGAGAATTATTGATGCAATAAGGGAGACCATTGGCTTTTAAAAGTAAACAATTAAAGAGAAAAGACTTGGTAAAATCTACATATGAAAAATAAATGGAAGTTAGTCTACCTGCAATAAAAAATGGTAGAAGTATACCATTGAGAGGCATTTTAAAGTCAAGACAAACCATGATTGCCTAAATTAATTTTTGGAGTAATAATTGTCATTAGAAGGGAAACAAAAATGGGTAGAAAAAATTCAATGGGTTTGATTTTGAAATAATCTAGAAAAGGGGAAGAAAAATATGGTCGCAAATTTCCTTTATAGAGAAGAAGAAGTCTCCATTTTATATTCCATTTTTGTGGTTGGAAGAATATTTCCATGAATGATGAAATGGAAATAGTATGAGGCAAAAAATACAATGTATAAAGGAAGGGACAAACTCTATGGAACATTGGGAGTGGAAGTGAGATATTCTCTAGTACAAGGGTATAATATTTTTATGCCCTCAATCAAAGTTGAAGAAACAAATATTAAGGGAGTCTCATGATTGTCCAATTGCAGGACATTCAAGGTTCCTTAAAACATATTAAAGTATAATAAACTATTTCTTTTTTGAAATAATGAAGAAATACATTAAAAAATGTGTAAGAGAATGTTAGGTTTTCCAAATAAATAAAGGACAAATAGTAAAAACTCCAGTGTTACTTTAGCCTTTACACATGTACCCAATCAAAGATGGGAATATATATTAATGGATTTCATTTCAATTTTACCAAAATCAGAAGGTAAGGATTCCATTTTTGTGGTCATCGATAGACTCACAAAATATGCACAATTTTTGGGAATTCAAAGTACATATACGATAAGTAAAGTAGCATAAGTGTTCACATAGGAAATTTATATACTTCATGGATTTCCTAAAGTAATAGTAAGTGGTAGAGATCCAAAATTAAATAGATTTTTTTGGAAATAAATTATGGAAGATGAGTGGAACAACGCTAGCTATGAGATCAACATATCATCCATAAACATATGGCCATAAAAAAATTGTTAACAAATGTTTAGAGGGTTATCTACATTTTTATTCTTTAGACAAGAAATTGCAATGGACGAAGTCATGGCTTCCTCTAGCATAAAGGTGGTATAATACCACCTATCACAGATATTCTAAGATGTCACAATTTGAAGACCTTTATGGATATCCATATCATAGTATTTCATACTTTTTGTAGGACAATTTCAAAGTGGAGGAAGTAGAGTCACATATGGACAATACCAAAGAAACTTTGACAATTTGTAAGGAAAAAATTTAAATGGAATAAAACAGGATGAATCAACAAGCATATCAACATAAAAGTGAAAGACAGTTTGAGGACGGTGATTGGGTATTTTTGAGATTACAACCTTATAACAAATCTACTCTCAAACAAAACAAGAATCATAAATTTGTTCTGATTATCATTGATGGCAGGTGTGATTATCATTGATGGAAAGATCAGAGTATGCAATGATGGAAAAACAGGGACAACGAAATCCTGGGAGGAGAAGTGATAGTGATCTTTGGATCCCATTGAGAATTCCTGATGAACATCAGATTTGGGCCTGAGGTCCGACCAGCGTTGGATCCAGGAGAACCTGCAAGTTCTTTAAAGAGAAAGGTGAAGCAGGGTTACGAAATCCCGAAGGCAGGAGGACAGTTTTGGATATCGGGAGTTGGAAGAGTCAAGAATATTCGTCATAAGGAGTCCCAGAATCGTGAAATGCGAAACCCCAAAAACCCGAAACTCGAAATAGGCACACCAACAAAGAATTTCGCAGATCGGGAAATAACTCCATTTCGGAGTCCCGGATACCGGGAGTTGAATTGTCGAAACACTTCATCACAGGAGTGCCGAAATGCCGAATCACCGAAATGTGAAACGCCGAAATTCCAAAATAGGCACACCAACAAAGAGCTTCACAGACTAGGAAATAACTCCATTTCGGAGTCCCGGATACCGGGAGTTGAAGTGTCGAAACACTTCACCACAGGAGTGTCGAAATGTCGAATCGCCAAAATGTGAAACAACGAAGTACCAGATTGTTGATCCAACTCTATTTCGGAACTTCGGATACCGGGCATTGGAGGAGTTAAGCGTCGAGACTCTTCACCACAGGAGTCCCGAAACAACGAAATAAGAAACGCCGAAATGCCATTGATCCGACTCCATTTCAGAGTTTTGGATACCGAGACTTGGAGTTGTCAAGAACTCTCACATCAAGAAGGCTGAAATTGAGATATGCAAAATCACGAAGAGATCTGGACTGTCGAATCATGAAGAGTGTGGACCATTGATTTGACTCCATTTCAGAGGTTCGAATACCGAGAGTTGGAAGAGTCAAGAGTTGAGACTCTTTATCAAAGAAGTCCCGAAATTCTAAAATGCGAAATGACGAAATGCGAAATGTGAGAACACCTTTTTGGTGTAGGCCTTGGTCACCACCGGTGGTCACATCGTCGAAGAGCTGTAGAGAAGAGCTTGAAGATACAAGCTCCATTTCAAAGTTTGGGACATGGAGAATCGAGACTCTTCACCACAAGAATGCCGAAATTCTGAAATGCAGAAATGCGAAATAAACGCAATATCCTACGGATCCAATCCAATGATGCAGGTGAATTTAAGTATGATCAGAGGGCTACTGTTTCACTTTAGAGTGTAACTACTAGAAATGACTAATGGCTTCTGCCAGAGGAATGAAACAGGCCTCAGTGTGATTGCCATAAAAGATGAAGAGGCTTGAGGCATGTTCCAGTGGAATGAAGACTATTCTTAGAGGTGATTGACAGATGGAAGAGTGTTGAAGCCTGCAACTGCAACAGAGAGGATCAACTCAACTTTGATAGAGAAGACGAAGAGTCTCAACTGCGAGACAGGCTAAGGAATCTCAGCATAACACCCAGTGATGATGGACGCATGGGTTCAACTGCCAGAGAAGTTGAAGAGTTGCCATGATGATCAGGCAGAGCACTCAACATGGAGAGAGCATGTAGAAGCATGGAGAGATAGCATGCACAAGGTTCACAGAGACTATAAGTATGAAAAACAAAGAAGAGATGGGGTTTATTTTTGTTGAGGGGGATTCAGGAGTGTAGAAGGAGGAGTGTGCAACAGCTGAAATACATTGAATGGAAATGGCGCACAAAGCATAAAAGGCAGAAGCATAGAAAGTGAAAGGATGTGGGAAAAAATACAGTAAGACAATAAAGGAAGGCTGAGGTGCTCTTGTAGAGAAAAACAAAAGTTCAGAAAGTGCAAGAAGATGCAGACAGAGAGACACTGATATGGGAGAGAAGAGCAACATAGCAGAACAGTGATAAGTCTGGTAAGCCAATGATAAATAGTGTATCACTGTATTAAATTTACATATAGCAAAGATTTATATTCCAGGGTGGTAGGGAGGCGCTAGCGAGGAATGTTTTCCTCAGAGGTTCAAGTGGGTGCTTGAACACAGGGAGTTTTAGCTTCCATCTAGTTGCAGCCAGAGAAACTAGGGTGGCAGGGTGGCGCAAGGGAGAACTGTTGTTCTTTGTTGTATAGGTTGGTGCCTGTGTGACTGGAAGTTGGTGCTTCCATCCAGTTGGAGCTGGAATATTTAGGGAGTTGGTGCTTCCTTCTACTGGGTGATAGAGAAACTAGGGAGTTGGTGCTTCCTTCTAGTAGGTACTAGAGAAAACAGAGAGTTGGTACTCTCAGCAAGTTGCATCTTGCAATACAGAGGTTGTAGCCTCACAATGAGTTGGAGCTCATATGTATGATAATGTACAAAATGTAAAGATTACTTATCATATAAAGAAGAAGAGGCTTTTACCCTTTATGGGTTTCCTCAGGAATATCTGTCTCTATATATTTCATATGTGACAATGATGTTGAATTCTCTATTGCTTACTTCCTTGCATTATTGTGATTGTCATTAAGTGCTCTGCAAAGAATTTAAAATAAGAATTATTTTTTAAGCACGGTAACAACTGATTCACCCCCCGCCCCTCTCAGTTGTCCAACAATTGGTATCAGAGCCAGCCCCTTTTATCTAAGGGTAGATCCTAGAGCTCAAACATGTCAAGCCATGAAGTAAATTCAACCAATAAGGCCCCTCTGTTCATTGGAACAAACTTTTCCTTCTGGAAAGTTAGAATGAGAACTTACATAATGGCTTTGGGTGCAGATGTTTGGGATGTGGTAGATATTGGTTATGTAAAACCAGTTGTACTAGCTAATAAGGATGACAAGATGGAATTTAGCTTCAATGCTAAGGCTATGAATGTTATCTTGAGTGGGCTTGCAGAAGAAGAATTCGGAAAAGTTATGCACCTAGGAACTGCCAAAGAAATGTGGGACAAACTCATTAGGAGTTATGAAGGTAATGAGAAGGTAAAGGAAGCCAAGCTTCAAATCCACAGAGTACAGTTTGAACAACTGAAGATGAACAAAGATGAAACTGTTGGAAAATACTTTCTGAGAGTTGAAGAACTGGTAAATGCAATGAAAGCACTTGGTGAAAAAATTGAGGAACCTTCTTTAGTTCATAAAATTTTGAGATCTCTACCAGATAGGCTCAACCCAAAGGTTTCTGCTATAGAAGAACTTAATAATCTAAAAACCTTGGAGTTTGATCAACTTCTAGGAACATTGATTGCATATGAAATGAGAATATTTAAAGATAAACCCACCTCCAGAGAAGCATCATTTAAAGTAGACAAGAATGAGGATTCCGAGCCTGATGAAATTGAAGCAAAATTAGTGAAGAGACTGAAGAAGGGATTAGGAAAATACAAAGGTAAATTTCCTTTCAAATGTTTCAACTATGGTAAGATAGGTCATTTTGAAAATAAATGTCCTCACAAAGGAAAGGATCAGACATGTGATGATGAGGAGAAGCACAAACACAAAAATTTCTTTAAAGAGAATAATTTTAAGAAGAAAAGTCTTTGTGTAAACAATGATGGTGATCCTTCAGATGATGAAGACAATGACTCCTCCATTGAAGATAAACTAAATGAATTCATACTTATGTCCAAAGAGGATTATGACAATAAAAGCACAGGAAGTGAGGCTAATGAAGAAGAAGCTGTGGTTGATATGGAAGGAGAACTGATCAGTGCACTGGAAGAGATTGACAGACTCAGAATTAAGAACAAAAAGAAAAAAAAAATGTTGATACAGTTCGTGAAAGACAGTGAACATCCTGATGAAGAATTTGCCCTGCTAAAAGTAGAATTAGAAGAGGCAAAGAAAATCGAGGAAATTCTGAAACAACAGTTATCAGAAAGGAAGGCAAGATGTAAAGCTTTGGAAGAAGAAGTAGTGAAAACTAGGAAAGAGTTGGAGAAGTTTCAAGCCTTGTATCATCAGAATCTCTCAAGTATCAAAGCCTCAGAAGGATTAGCCACCATTCTGAATCAGTAAAGTAATCCAAAGCTGAAAACTGGTTTGGGTTATGAAGAGGGATCAAGTAGTCATCAACCAAGAAACAAAGAATCCATCAAGTTTGTCAAATCTACAACCAATGACAACAACAAACCTACATAAACAAAGGAAGACAATCAACTACCCAGGAGGAGTAAAGAAAAAGGTGCTAGGACTGAATCTGTAGAACAAAGAAATAATGCACTCCCTGCTCAAGGAAATCATCAACATGGAAGAAATTGACCTGTTCAAAGAAGACAACCATTTTCCAGGTACCAACATTTTTTCTACGGATATTGTTTCTTTTGTTCTAACTTTGGTCATAAAGCAGTAAACTGTTCTTTAAAATTAAATTATGAGCAATCAAGACATTCAAGGTATAGATATCTGCCACAACAAAGAATGAGACAGCCAAGTAACAAATCATCACAGACTACAAATCACTTGATGGATTGGAAAAGGATACAGGTTAAGCATAACAATCGTTATGATCCTTTATTCAACGAATTAGAATGTTACATCTGTCATAACTATGGACATAAATCCGTTGACTGTTGCTTAAGGAACTATGAACCAAATTTGAATTCCCATGCTGAAAATGTCAAGGTTTGGAAGAAGAAAGAAAGTGACAAGTTTGGATTAGTGTTGTCAGCTCAAAGACAAATGAAACCTTGGTATATAGACAGTGGATGCTCCAAACATATGACGGGAGAAAAAGGTAAGTTTCTATCTCTAAGTGAAAGAAATAAGGAAATGTAACCTTTGGAAATGATGCTCCAGGTAAAATAAAGGGTAAAGGGATGGTGAGTTTAAGTAATGGAAAAGGAAAAGCCCAAGATGTTCTACTTGTAGATGGGCTGAAACACAATCTGCTCAGTGTAAGTCAAATGTGTGACAGAGGATGAGAAGTGGTGTTCACGTCCAAGGACTGCAAGATAAAGTCTGCAAACTCAGGACAAGTGGTGGCCAAAGGCATAAGGACAGAAAATAATGTATATGTGTTGAAAGAAGGTAGAGAAGAGTGTCCTCTAAGAAAACATGATGAAAGTTGGTTATGGCATATGAGACTTGGACATCTAAACTTTGACCACCTAATCAAGCTCAAAAATCTTGAGGCAGTAAAATATCTTTTGAGAATATCAAAACCCCAAGATTTTATGTGTAAACCCTGCCAAGTAGGAAAGCTAACCAGGACACCGTTTAAGTCCAAGAGCTTTACTTCAACAGAGAAACCACTCCAACTAGTTCATATGGATTTATGTGTACCATCAAGACAGGAAGGCACAGGGAGAGAGAACTATTTTATTCTGATTATTGATGATTACTCCGGACTTACTTGGGTTTCCTTTCTCAAGGAAAAAGCTGAAGCATTTGAGAAGTTTAAAATATTTAACGCTTTAACTGAGAATCAAACAGGCAAGAGGTTAAAGGAAGTAAGATCAGACAGAGGAGGAGAATTTATGTCAAGTGATTTCAGGGAATTCTGTGATAAGCATGGGATCAAGAGAGAATACACAATCCCAAGAACTCCACAACAAAATGGAGTAGTGGAGAGGCAAAACAGAATAGTGCAGCAAATGGCCAGGTCAATGATGAATCAGAAGAACATTGGTCAAACCTACTAGGTAGAAGAAATACACACAACAGTCCATGTTCTTAACAAATCCCACCTCAGACCACAAAGTGACAAGGCACCTTATGAACTGTGGTATGGGAGACCTACTTCAATCAAACACTTCAAAGTCTTTGGGATTAAATGTTACATAAAGAATAATTATGAGAACCTTGGCAAATATGATGACATGGATGATGAAGGTATGTTCTTAGGATATGCTACAAACAATAAAGAATACAGATGCTATAATAAGAGGCTGCATAAAATGGTTGATTGTATTGACGTAAAAGTTGATGAAGGAATCCCAACAAGAGAGGTGTACAATAATGAGTCTTCTACAGAGGACACAACTAAAGATGAACATGAACAGGTCTAAGAATCAGAAAATGAAGACTCTGAATCAAATGAAGACACAGATACTCAGACAGACTCAAATCAGTAGGCAACTTCAAATTCCTCCTCCAGAATCACTCAAAAGAATCATCCTGCAAGTCAGATAATTGGTGAAAAAAACAAAGGTGTACAAACCAGGAGAAAGATAATAAAAAACACTGAGAAATCACATATAGCTTTCATATCCATTCTAGAACCCAAGAACTTTAATGAATCTAGCAAAGATGACCATTGGGTTAAAGAAATGAATGATGAACTTGATCAGATTGAGAAAAACAATACGTGGGAGATGGTTCATAGTCCGGAAGGTAAAAATATCATTGGTTCCAAATGGATCTTTAAGAATAAGTTGAATGAGAAGGGACAAGTTGTTAGGAACAAAGCAATATTGGTTTGTAAAGGATATGCTCAAATAGAAGGATTGGATTTTGATGAAACATTTGCGCCCGTAGCAAGGTTAGAAGCTATCAGAATATTTCTTGCCTATGCTTGTCATAAAAGGTTTAAAGTCTATCAAATGGATGTCAAGTCAGCTTTTCTAAATGGAGATTTAAATGAATAAGTCTATATGGAACAACCAGAGGGTTTCGAACTATCTGATAACCCTGACTTAGTATGCAAGTTGAAGAAAGATTTATATGGGTTAAAACAAGCCCCCCGTTCCTAGTATCACAGACTGGATACGTATCTTAAAGACAAAGGGTTCAAGAGAGGAACATTTGACAACAATCTATATATGAAAACAAAGGGTAATGATTTACTCATTGTGTTGGTCTATGTAGATGACATCATCTTTGGATGTAATAAGGATTCATTGGTAACATGGTTTGCTTCTGCCATGGAGTCTGAGTTTGAAATGTCTATGATAGGTGAACTGTCATTTTTTCTTGGTCTGCAAATTACTCAGAGGTCTGAAGGGATGTTCATTTCTCAAGAAAAATATCTAAGAGAAATGTTGAAAAGGTTTCAAATGGAAGATTCTAAACCTGTGGGCACACCTATGGTTACTGGATGCAAATTAAGCAAGGATTTAGACTCACCTGATGTTGATCAAAGTTCATATAGGTCAATGATAGGCAGCCTGCTATACATCACAACATCTCACCCAGACATAATGCATGTTGTTGGAATGGTAGGAAGATATCAGTCTGCACCTAAACAGAGTCATTTTCTAGCTGTCAAAAGGATATTCAGGTATTTGAAAGAAACAATGACTTATGGTCTGTGGTATCTCAGAAATCAGAATTTTCAGTTAACTGCTTATTCAGATGCAGATTGAACAAACTGTGTTGATCAGAGAAAAAGAACCAGTGGAGGAGCATTCTTCCTAGGTGACTCATTAGTAGCATGTCTTAGTAAAAAGAAAAGTTCCATTTCTTTATCAACTACAGAGGTAGAGTACATTGCTGCTACTACCTGTTGCACTCAGGTATTATGGATGATTCAGACACTTGCAGACTTAGAGGTAAAATACGCTGCACCGATCCTAATTCATTGTGATAACACTAATGCCATTAGTGTGTCCAAGAATCCTGTATTCCACTCCAAGACCAAGCATATTCTCATAAAATACCATTTTCTGAGAGAGCAGGTCACCAATGAGATTGTTCAGGTTCATTACATTCCAACCACAAAACAAATTACAGACATCTTTACTAAACCCCTAGCCAAGACACCATTTGAATACCTCCGACAGAAGCTGGGTGTCATCTCGTCTCACACCTAAGAGAGTCCATACTGTTAGGGGGAGTTTTGTATTGATTGAATATCTGATGCCTCCTAAAAATACTGCAACAGCTCAGGGGGAGCATGTTTTCTTTGACATTGATGTCAAAGGGGGAGCAAAGGAGTGGTCCGGACTGGATGCAACAGCTGGAGGTCCAAATAGATTAGCGCAGTCATTCAGGGTTGCCATCAATGCCAAAGGGGGAGATTGTTGTGATTATCATTGATGGCAAGTGTGATTGTCATTGATGGAAATATCAGAGTATGCAACGATGGAAAAACAACGACAACAAAAGCCCAGGAGGAGAAGCGACAATGATCTTTGGATCCTATTGAGAATTCCCGATGAACGTCAGATATGAGCCCGAGGTCCGACCGGCATTGGATCCAGGAGAACCTGCACGTTCTTTAAAGAGAAAGGTGAAGCGGGCTTACGAAATCCCGAAGGTAGGAGGATAGTTTCAGATAACGAGAGTTGAAAGAGTCAAGACTCTTCATCATCAGGAGTCCTGGAATCGCAAAATGTGAAACCCCGAAAACCAGAAACTTGAAATAGGCACACCAACAAAGAATTTCACAGATTGGGAAATAAATCCATTTTGGAGTCCCAGATACTAGGAGTTGAAGTGTCGAAACACTTCATCACAGGAGTGCCAAAATGTCGAATCGCCAAAATGAGAAACGCCAAAATTATGAAATAGGCACACCAACAAAGAGCTTTGCAGACCAGGAAATAACTCCATTTCAGAGTTTCGGATACCGGAGTTGAAGTGTCGAAACACTTCACCACATGAGTTCTGAAATGTCGAATCGCCGAAATGCGAAACAACAAAATACCAGATATTTGATTTGACTCCATTTCAGAACTTCAGATACTAGGAGTTGGAGGAGTTAAGCACCGAGACTCTTCACCACAGGAGTCCCGAAATGCCGAAATGCGAAATGCCGAAATGCCATTGATCTGACTCCATTTCGGAGTTTCGGATACCGGGACTTGGAGTTGTCAAGACCTCTCACATCAAGAATGTCTAAATCGTGATATGCGAAATCACGAAGAGATCTGGATCGTCGAATCATCAAGAGTGTGGACCATTCATCCAACTCCATTTCGGAGGTTCAGATACTAGGAGTTGGAAGAGTCAAGAGTTGAGACTTTTCATCAAAGGAGTCCCGAAATTCTGAAATGTGAAATGCCGAAATGCAAAATGTGAAAACACCTTTTTGGTGTAGGCCTTGGTCACCGCTGGTGGTCACATCATCGAAGAGCTGTAGAGAAGAGCTCGAAGAGACAAGCTCCATTTCAAAGTTTGGGACATGGAGAATCAAGACTCTTCACCATAAGAATGCCAAAATTTTGAAATGCCGAAATGTGAAATAAGCGCAAGATCCTACGGATACAATCCAACGGTGCAGGTGAATTTAAGTATGATCGGAGGGCTACTGTTGCACTTCAGAGTGTAACTGCTAGAAATGATTGATGGCTTCTGCCAGAGGAATGAAATAGGCCTCAATGTGATCGCCAAAGAAGATGAAGAGGCTCGAGGCATCTTCCAGTGGAATGAAGACTATTCTTAGAGGTGATTGACAGATGGAAGAGTGTTGAAGCCTATAATTGCAATAGAGAGGATCAACTCGACTTTGATAGAGAAGACGAAGAGTCTCAACTGCGAGACAGGCTAAGGAATCTCAGCATAACACCCAGTGATGATGGACAAATGGGTTCAACTGCCAGAGAAGCTGAAGAGTTGCCATGATGATCAGGCAGAGCACTCGACATGGAGAGAGCATGCAGAAGCATGGCAAGATAGCATGCACAAGGTGCACAGAGACTATAAGTATGAAGAACAAAGAAGAGATGGGGGTTGTTGTTGTTGAGGGGGATTCAAGAGTGCAGAAGGAGGAGTGTGCATTAGCTGAAATACATTGAATGGAAATGGCACACAGTGCATAAAAGGCAGAAGCACAAAAAACGCAAGGATGTGGGCCAAAAGACAATAAGACAGTAAAGGAAGGATGAGGTGCTCTTGTAGAGAAAAATAGAAGTTCAAAAAGCACAAGAAGATGCAGATAGAGAGACACTGATACGGGAGAGCAGAGAAACATAGAAGAACAATGATAAGTCTGGTAAGCCAATGATAAATAGTGTATCACTGTGTTAAATTTACATATAGAAAAGATTTATATTCCAGGGTTGTAGGGAGGCGTTAGGGAGGACTGTTGTCCTCAGAGGTTCAAGTGGGTGCTNCAGATAGAGAGACACTGATACGGGAGAGCAGAGCAACATAGAAGAACAATGATAAGTCTGGTAAGCCAATGATAAATAGTGTATCACTGTGTTAAATTTACATATAGAAAAGATTTATATTCCAGGGTTGTAGGGAGGCGTTAGGGAGGACTGTTGTCCTCAGAGGTTCAAGTGGGTGCTTGAACACAGGGAGTTGTAGCTCCTATCTGGTTGCAGCCAGAGAAACTAGGGTGGCAGGGTGGCCCAAGGGAGAACTATTGTTCTCTGTTGTACAGGTTGGTGCCTGTGTGACTGGAAGTTGGTGCTTCCATCCAGTTGGAGCTGGAACATTTAGGGAGTTGGTGCTTCCTTCTAGTGGGTGCTAGAGAAACTAGGGAGTTGGTGCTTCCTTCTAGTAGGTGCTAGAGAAAACAAAGAGTTGGTGCTCTCAACAAGTTGCAGCTTGCAATACAGAGGTTGTAGCCTCACAATGAGTTGGATCTCATATGTATGATAATGTACAGAATGTAAAGATTACTTATCATATAAAGAAGAAGAGGTTTTTACCTTTTATGGGTTTCCTCAGAAAATATCTATCTCTGTATATTTCATATGTGATAATGATGTTGAATGCTCTATTGCTTACTTCCTTGCATTATTGTGATTTTCATTAAGTGCTCTGCAAAGAATATAAAATAAGCATTATTGTTTAAGCACGGTAAGAATTGATTCACCNGGACCCTACAAGATTATTCATAAGATTGGACAAGTGGAATATAAGTTATATTTTCCTTCTTCTCACATTCATAAGTTTTTTCATGTATCTTGCTTTAAAAAAGTTTTACGAAAAACTATGTCAATGCAAATATAACTTCCATAATTAGATGAAGAAGGGAAGTTGATTATTGAACTATTTTTTTTTATATATAGGCGTTATGTATCTCTGTGAAATATAACCATTATGGAGTAACTAATTAAGTGGAAGAATACGTTGCTAGAAGAAGCTACATGGGAAAATGAGCAGTTCATGAAGAAGCAACGTCAATTACAAGATTTGATGGTAAATATTTAAAAAAAAAAGAGGGGCTATGTTAAGGACCCTAAGTCCCTATGTTAATTCCTTAACACTCATTTATTATTAGTTTATTAGTTATTATTAGGTCAACTTAGTGGCATGTTACATCATGCTCACTTTATCTCCTATTTATAATAAAGGAGAATCATTCGTATAAGCATCTGATCTTGTCTTCTAAATTGTATATAATGTAAAAGGAGGTTTCCCTATTGAAGTGTAATATATTCGTTGACTTTCTATCATTTTTGAGGCATTGGATCATAACTTTTTGTTGGTCAATAAGATGACTGTGCATATCATGTGCATGTAGAATTCCAAGAATCCATGTACATGGTATGAGAGCCTTATATATGTTCAACATAACCTGAAAATATTCATCCATAGCTCTATTGGTCACATCACTTTCCAGGGGTTCTTAGGGTTCCATCCATTGGCCCCCATTAAAACAACTCTACCCATTACATCTACATAGGAAGATTCCTCCTATGGTTAGACCAAGAAATATTCCTTCTACATAATAAGATTCCTCCTATGAAATTAGATCAACCAAATTTGTTGAATAGATCTAGAACATCCAACAATAGGTTCATGATATTCTGCAAAATGATAATCCCAAGTAAAATAATTAACATGATTAGCGTTGGGTTCCACACAAGTTTCAAGTTGATGATAAGGTGTGATTGCATTTGTAAAAAGAGAACCTCATAGGCTCCCATAGGAAGCTTATATTACTTAGATATGGACCTTGCATCATCATGAAGGTTATGGGTGATAACTCTTTTGAATTGAGTATTCCCCCTTTCCTTGGCTTACACCCAATATTTAAGGTGGAGCTTCTTTGACCATATTATCCACCTCTATTGGACACCTCAGAGGTGGATAAGCATGAATTCCCCCCTATAGAGCTCAAGCATGAATGCATTGAGTATGCTACAATGGATTAAATGATGGATACCAAGAAGAAGGGAACCCACTAGAAGAATATACAATTCTACTGGGTTGTTAAAGAAGGACAACTTCTTCACCATGGAAAGTGGCTCACCATGAGTCATATTCAACATAAGTTTTCTCATATGATGAAGACACTTGATGTAATGGGGAAAATTGCTTCCTAAGGGGGGATGATTGGCTTATGAGAATTTTGGTAGCCCCCCACCTCTTCCACTAACATAATGGTTCCCCATATTGGTATTTTTTCTCCAATTTTTTCAGGTTCTGAATTTTCGATGTGTTTTTGAGTCCGTAAACAATGTTTTTTGGCCTTGCGACAGATTAGGATTTCCATGGAATTCCTAATGCTTGATTGAAATTGTTCTTCTCATCAAGATATTTCCAATGGGTTACTGTGCGCCCCAAATGGTGTTTGTATGTGGAAGTTGCGGCCCGAGGAAGTTGATATATAAATGCTAGACTCTATAAGGCCCACATTCCTTTTGGCCTCTTCATCTCCTAGGGTTAGGGTTTTGGATATTTATGGTTTTTTCCTTTTACGGTTTAATACTTTATTTTAAAAGGCCATTTCATCCTCTTGTAATGATCATCTTGGAAAAGAGCATAGCCAACATCTCTCTCTTTAGATATAAGCTACCGCCATTTTAGCCACAAGGGCTTTGCCTTATTGACCAATATCTTATCATGTTCATTCATAAAGGGGGTTTTTAAATTATGAAAAACATAATCATTATTATAGGTATTGGGTAGGGGGGATGTAAGGTATCGAGGGGTTTATAGACATTTGGGGTATAAAAAGGGATATTTGGTAAAAATAACGGATATCTAGTAAAAATATAGGTTTTTTATTGGAAAAATGTATTGGGAAGGGGGTTAAACAAAATCATCTGGGGAGGTATTTATCAATATCTAGTGAAATTAAGGGTATTATTTAATATCACATGAACAAACACTCTATGTCACAAGTTCATTGAGTGGAGATCATGTGATTCTAGCTGGCTTGTATTTCTTTGCATTTCACATTATTTTTGTAGTTTTCTTTTATAATAGAATTTGGTTCTCATTGTTATGCAATATTTCTCTATATGTGTGTTTCCATTCATATTCTTGTCTTTTATTTAATTCTCTATCCAATCCAAATCATAAAATAGGTAAAACACACACGCACATAAAATCAAAACTATATATATAATAATAAATGTGACTTCTTATGAGGAAACACATGTTCTTAACCATTAGACCCACTCAAGCTATATATATATATCATAAAATTTGTATTATTATTTTTTATTTTTTAAAATTAATATAAATTAAACTAAGAAAACAATTTTAATTATTTAAACAATTTTTTTTATAAATTTAAAGTAAAGTTGATTTAAAAATATGCAATCAATTTATTATTAAAATTTCTTTTGTAAATTTAAATTTAATTTAATTTAAAGATATAAGATTTATTTTAATTTTGATTTTGTAAACATTAAAATATCTATATATATATATATATGAAAAAATAATATTTATTTTATTAAAATTAATGAGTACTACATACATTGAATAGAAATTTTAATTAAAAAACCACACATAAAAAAACATTGAATATTTATTTAATGAGAAAATATCATATTAATTATATTTAATAACATTGAATATTTATTTAATGAGAAAACATCATATTAATTATATTTAATGAGAAAATATTATATTAATTTTAAGTTTAAGTAATAAAATGAAATTATATATTTAATGTGTGAAATTTTTGAAAGTTAAATTGTTTGTCAATTTGAAATGATAATGTATAAAAATAGACACTTCACCTATCATCACAACAAACAAAATTATATATATATATATATATATATATATATATATATATATATATATATATCAATTCATTTTCATAGTTAATTAATTGTTGATACTTTTATTACTTTGCTCTGAGTTTTATGTACCATTTTGAAAATGAAAAAGCAATACGTCATTGTTCAAATATAAATAACGGAATGAAATTATGCGCCATCAATCAATTCATTTCTTGGGCACAGAATCAGTGATATTTTCGTTGTGAATTTTATTGATTGAAATAACATCTTACAATGATAAGTAAAAATGCAATTATTTACTCTTCATTATAATTTCTTTAAAAGCTTCTATAATAATGGATAGTAGTTAATTGTTCTCTTGATTTTTAAGAAGTTTGTTACAATGCTTATACATTGGCGATTCATATGATTAGGCATATGAAAGTAAGAAGTTTGTTACAATGCTTATATATTGGCGATTCATATGATTAGGCATATGAAAGTAATATTGAAAGGAAAAAAAATATTTTAAAACATTTTTTTTCTTAAATTATACGTTTGTTTTATGAAAATGTTAAAATTAGTAATCTCCAAATAAACTTTATTTTGATATTTTATAGGCATTTATACATAATAGTGATTATTATTTTATGGTCATTAACTTAATAATAACTACATATGTTATTGCTCAAGATTTTATTTTTCTAATTCTTTCTCCAAATAGATATATTTTTCTATATAAAAAGGATGTTATAAGTGGAAGAAATATTGGAGGAATTAAGTATTCTGACATTGTATGGATTCGATGGAAATTCTTGTTGTTACCTGTAACATACCAAGTCTTTCAGGTCACATCACTATTAAAATGACTCAACAAAATTCTAGATAAGAAATATAAATGTGGAAAATAATACACAATAGAAAATACAAATTCATTTAGATGTCCATGCTTAATAAAAGGTAAATATAATTGTTCAATTGTGCATAAAAACAACTAAATAACATGCACCATTATTCAACCATATAAACAAGTATTTAAATGCACCATTCTGCTCACCACAAGCAACATTAACCAAACTAACTTAGAGTAGATGCACAACAAATATATATAAGAATTTAACATAATTAAACAAAACAATTTTAACACTTATCTTATAAAATGTGTAACCCGTTGTAGAGGACGAACATTCCTCCCATCCAAAGCCTTGTTCTTCCAGTTCTCAACATCAAGACACCCCTGAGATGGGGTTATGAATCCACAAGAGACAAAGGTCTCTAAGGATGACTGATGTCCCTCTTTTAGTAGTTAAACTCTTAACTAATTCCAGTCCACTAGAAAACTTCCCCTCAACCTGCACAACCCAAGGGATGGAATCCCCCTTCACTAATCATAGTCCCTCATGCATTTTCAGCTGGACAAGAATTCTACTTGTTGGGAATTTAGGAATTCTACATTTGTAACACAAATTCAACCAACATCCAAAACACATTCTTCTTGGACGATTTTTAGAAAACTAGTCACTCCTAGGTGTAGAGCCTCTTTCTTCATGAAATTAATGTCAGAAAGTTGGCTTAGGTTGATGGATAGTTGGTATGGATTGTTGGTTGTCGTTGATGTCAACTATTGGATAGTGATATTGTAGATTGATGTCAACCCTTGGAGAAAGTATGGTAGCGAATTCCAGTAGCACAAAGGTTTGGGTAATGGACCCAAGTTTGTTTGATGTAAAGATGACTCATTATTGTCTTGTCATGGTTGATAATAAGTATAAATGGATGAAATACAATGTGGTCCCCTTATGGTGAAATCCCTCACGGGAAGACGCTTTGCAGATTGAGTTATCCTAGAAGTATGGTTAGAGAACCCA
>JASDQU010010517.1:121535-181005 GCA_032191745.1 Picea mariana | reverse complement strand
GTTGATGAAACTTGTATGTACTTAAAAACTCAATAAATTAGTAGTAGTTAGTGATTCCAAGAAAGAGTTTGGCTTGGGATCATTACATACAGGCACAGGGATTTCAAGTTTGGAAATCAATTGTAGATGGATACATAGCACCAACAGTTCCACCAACAAATGACAAAGCAGTGAAACTCGGTGAGAATAATTCCAAAGACAAAAATGCACTTTTTAATGGTCTCAGGGATACAATATTCACCAAATTTGCACATTGTAAATCCGCTAAAGATATTTGGGACAATCTTTGAAATATTTATGAAGGAGATACAAAAGTCAAAGAAGCAAAGCTTCAAACTTACATAGGTCAGTTCGAACAACTAAAAATGAAGGAAGATGAGAATATTGCAGCCTACTTCTTACGAGTCGATGAAACAATGAATGCAATCATAGGATTGGGAGAAGAAATCGAAGAATCTGTAATTGTTCAAAAGGTATGAAGATCTCTTCCTATGAGATTTAACCCTAATATATAAGCACTAGAAGAAATATCAAATCTAAACTCAATAAACATGGACAAACTACATGGAATATTCACAACATATGAAATGAGAACTGAATAGGAAAATCTAGATGTAAAAGAAGCAGCCTTCAAAGCATCCAAAATATCAAAGAAAAATAAAAAGCAACAAGAAGAATATAGCAGCAACAGTGACGTCTCGGAAGATGATGAAGAAGTGACCAATTTCGTCAAAAGACTGAACAAGGGAACCAACTGTAGGTATAGATGTAATCTTCCTTTAATTTGTTTTAATTGTGATGGTATTGGTCATTTTGCTAACAAATTTCCTCATAAGAAAAAAATAAATGATGAAGGTTACTCAAAAGGCAAACACTCATATAAAGTCAAGAGAACTACAAAGAAAGTTTTCAAGAAAATATTATGCACCAAAGAAGACATCTCAACATCAGATGAAGATGAAGTCAATGACAGTGAGATAGGAAGAGTTATATTCATGGCATTAAAAGAATCTGACAAAGAAGACTCCGAAGAAGAATATGAAGAAGCCGAAGAAGAATATGAAGAAGTCGAAGAAGAAATTGAAGAGGTAGAAGTTGAATATCGAGAATAATTAATGTGTGCCATAGAAGTTATCATAAGAGAAAAGAAGAAAAACAAGAAACTACAAGTAGAACTAGACTAGAAAAAAGACACTCAAGAACTAGAACAAATGATCACAAAATTGAAGGTTCAAATAGAAGAAGATAAAAGAATTGAAGAAGCACTCAAAGAAAATCTAGAAGAAAAGGACATGATCATTGGAAACTTGGAAGCAGAGATTTTCACACTAAGAAAGGATATTTAAAAGAAAAATATGAAGAATATCTCAAAAGTTTTGGATGACATTATCAACATTGAAAAATCTCATCTTGACAAGACCGGACTTGGATACAATCAGACAGAAAAGGGACCAAGCTCCAAAAAAATAGAGCAAGAAACATATCCAAAAAGCTATGAAAAAAAAATCAAAGGGGATAGAAGGATATACAAGGAAGATTACAGGGATACTCCTCCACCAAGAAGAGTCATATTTTAGAATTAACAACCAACAGATAGGCTTCAAAAAGAAGAAGGATTCACAAGAGCACCTCCTTTCAGAAGATCCTCAAATCTCATGTATCAAACTATATTTTTTGGTTTATGTTATGCATGTAATAATTTTGGACATAAAGATGTGAATTGTAGAGCTAACAACATGAACAATAACAACTTTGAGAGTCATACACAAAGAGGTTATTCAAGAAGACCTAGTGAAATAGAGAGAAGAAGTTACAACATGTTTGAAGCTTTGAGCACTAAAGTGGAATGTTACAAATGTAACAATTTTGGACACATGGCCAAATATTGCAGAATGACAGTCCTTCCTAAAGAGCCTCAACAGAATAACAACAGTCACAAAAAGGAACCTCAGAAAAAGACATGGATAAGAAAGCAATATCAATATAGCAATGAAGAATGCACAATCGCTCTACAAGCTAAGCAGAAGAAACGCGGTTGGTATGTTGACATTGGGTATTCAAAACACATGACAGGTGATAGAGACAATTTTCTTACATTACGAAAGGAAAGAGATGGATCGGTCTCCTTCGGAAATGATGATTGAGCCAAAATCATTGGAAAAGGCACAGTCTGAATTGGGAACAAGAATGAAAAGGCAGAAAATGTTCTACTAGTAGAAGATATGAAACATAATCTTCTAAGTGTGAGTCAAATGTGTGACCAAGGTCATAAAGTTACTTTCGATTCACAAAAGTGTGGGATAAGAAAAGAAGGTTCAGGGAAATTGGTCGCTATAGCTACAAGAACTTCAAACAACATATATGTGTTAAGTGAAATTGGAAATGAAAAGTGTTGTCTAGGAAAGGAAGATGAAAGTTGGCTATGGCACAGAAGAATGGGTGACATACATTTTGATAACCTTGTCAAAGTCATCAAAATAGAAGCAGTCAGAGAAATCCCTCACATCAAAAAACCAACCAACACTCTATGCAAGCATTGTCAACAAGGAAAGAAAACAAGGAACAGGTTCAAATCAAAGGAATATTCAAAGACAAGACCATTGGAAATTGTGCATACTGATCTAGTTGGACCAACTAAAACAAAGGGATTAAAATGTGAGAAATAATTCATGTTATTAGTTGATGATTATACAAGAATGACTGCAGTTTTCTTTCTCAAGAATAAGTCAGACGCTTTTGAAACTTCAATATCTACAAGGAAATGGTTGAAAATGAAATGGATTCAAAAATCAAATGCTTGAGATATAATAATGGAGGAGAGTTCACATCAAAGGAAATTATGGACTACTACAACAATCATGGAATAAAAAAACAATTCTCCATTACTAGGACACCTCAACAAAATGGAGTTGTTGAAAGAAAGAACAAGACAGTACAAGAAATGAATCGAACAATGCTAATGGATTCAAAATTGATAGATATTTTTTGGACACAAGTAGTGCATACAACAGTTTACATTCAAAACAAAGTAATGCTCAGAAACAACACTGACAAAACTCCTTACGAACTATGGAAAGGAAGACCAGAAAATGTAAAGCACTTCAGAGTATTTGGAAACAAATGCTATATCAAAAGAAAAGATGGCAGAATGGGAAATTTTGACTCTTGTGTGGACAAAGGAGTATTTTTTGGTTACTCAAGTACAAGGAAATAATACAAGTGTTACAATCTAAGATTGAACAAAGTTGTGGAAAGTATCAACGTAACAATTGATGAAACATGCAGACCAAAATCAAAGGAAGAAGAAAATAGATCAATGAAACAACCCTTAGAAGAAGAAGCAGAAGATGAAAAAGAAGTAGAAGAGGAAGATGAAGAGAATCTGACAGAAACAAAAGAGTAAGTTCAGTAAGTGTCTCCAAACACACCTAGCCGACAAGTACATAAGAATCATTCTTCAGATCAAATTATCAGAAACAAAGATGCAGGAGTTAAGACTAGAAGAAATATCCGTTCACCAGAACAAACACACCTAGCACTCTTATCTACAATTGAACCAAACCGTTTCAAGGAAGCCAGCAAGGATGAATTTTGGAATAAGGCCATGGATGAAGAATTGGATCAAATAGAGAAAAATGACATTTGGGAACCAGTTCCAAGACCAAAGAATAAGAATGTGATCGATACAAAGTGGGTCTTCAGGAATGAATTGAATGAATATGGACAAGTTATAAGGAACAAAGCTAGATTGGTATGTAAAGGATATGCACAAGTTGAAGGAATCGACTTTTAAGATATATTTTCCCCAGTTGCCAGAATCGAAGCAATCTATTTTCTTTTATCTTATGCATGCTCCAAAAATATTAAAATGTATTAGATGGATGTAAAATCATCATTTCTGAATGGGGAACTTGAAGAAGAAGTCTACATTGAACAACCAGAAGGATTTCAATTGTCAGAGAATGTAGATTATGTGTGCAAATTAAAGAAGGCCTTGTATGGTATAAAACAGGCTCCTAGAGCATGGTACTCTAGACTTGATAAATATCTATAGCAAGCAGGGTTCGGAAAGGGAAGTGCAAACAACAACCTCTATATCAAGGTAAGTCAAGGTTATATTTTATTAATGGAATTTTATGCCAATGATATTATTTTTGGTAGTGATGATGACAGGTTAAGATAGAAATTTACAAAGGGTATGCAAAATGAATTTGAAATGTCATTACTTGGAGAACTATCATTCTTTGTGGGACTTCATATATGTCAAAGAAACCAAGAAATTTTTATTTCTCAAACCAAGTATATCAAATAAATGATAAAGAGGTTTGGAATGGAAGATTGCAAACCAGTTATCATTCTCATGAAAACCATTTGCAAGTTGAGCAAAGATGATGATTCGAAGTCTACAGATCAGAGGCAATACATGTCAATGATTGACAACCTACTATATGTGATAGTATATAGAGAAGATGTAATGTAGGCATTCAAGCAAGTGGCATGATTTCAAGAAGCACCAAAGGAATCACATGTATTAGCAGTAAAGAGGATTTTCAGATATCTCAAAGGAACATAAGAGTTTGGATTATGGTATCCAAAAGGAAAGGATCTATCACTTGTTTCCTACACAGATGGAGATTGGGAAGGTTTTATTGATGACCAATGAAACATCAGTGGAGCAACATTCTACTTGGGTGAGTGTTTAGTATCATGGATAAGCAGGAAACAATCATCAATATCTTTATCTATAGTCGAGGTAGAGTATATTGCAGCAACATCATGTTGTACACAGGTTCTTTGGATGAAACAAACTCTTACAGATATACAGGTTGAGTATGATGAGCCCATTCCAATCTATTGTGATAATACAAGCGCCATCAATATCTCAAAGAACCTGGTGATTCACTACAAGACGAAGCACATTCAAATAAAGTATCACTTTCTACGAGAGAAGGTTGCATAAAAGAACATCATAGTTGAGTATGTGGGCACAAAAGAACAAGTGGAAGACACATTTACAAAACCTCTTCCATGGGAATCCTTTGAACATATTTGCCAGAGAGTTGGAGTTATTTCTACTCCAAAATGAATGATTTTTGAATGCTTATCTTATATGTCTTAGATGTACACAAGGAAGCACCATAAGAGGATAGTTCAGTCAGGGGGAGTATCCCCAGATGGAAATATAACTTTTCCATTGATGATAAAGGGGGGGAGATATATCAGATGCAAAGGACAGAGGCATGGTTCCAAGGGGAGCATGAGTGATATGATTTCAGTATTGCATCAGAGTGTTGTCATCAATGCCAAAGGGGGCGGTTGTCAGACAGTTGGCTTAGGTTGATGGATAGTTGGTATGGATTTTTGGTTGTCATTGATGTCAACTATTTGAGAGTGATATTGTAGATTGATGTCAACCCTTAGTGATTGATGTCAACCCTTGAAGAAAGTACGGTAGAGAATTCCAGTAGCAAAAAGGTTTGGGTAATGGACCCAAGTTTGTTTGATGTAAAGATGGCTAATTATTATCTTGTCATGGTAGATAATAAATAAAAATGGATGAAATCCAAAGTGGTCCCCTTATGGTGAAAGCTCTCACGGGAAGACGCTTTGTGGATTGAGTTATCCTAGAAGTATGGTTATAGAACCCATGCTTAATTGTGGAATAATGAGATGAAGTTCAGTGAATTTTTTAGTGAAAATATTCTAGATGGATAGTGCTTGTCATGCCCTTTCCAGTGGTATGTGGAACGTCACATAAATCCTCACGGTTAGAGAGTTATGGCCATGAGAATTTGGAGAACCCAGGTTTGGGTAATGGACCCAAGTTTGCTTGATGGATAACGGTATGAGTTTTGATATATTTTCAGGTAATACTATTCTATATGGATAGTACATTTCATTCGATTTCTGATGGTATGGGGAATGTCACATAACTCCTCACGGTTTGAAAGTTATGGCCTTACGAAGTTGAAGGACGCTCATATGTCATCTAAAAGCCCCAAAAGGTCAAAGTAGTCAAAGTTGTTTAAGACATTTTAAAAGGTAAATAATAAATTTAAGTGATGAGTGTATTATAATTCAAATTGAATACAAAATAAATTATTTCAATAATAAATTTAATGGAGAAATTAGAAGTAGGTTAACCCTAAAACAAGGAAAGTGGGCAAAGTGGCCTAGAAGATGTTTTTAAGGAAGCTACTTGGAGAGTATAAATAAGAGGCAAGGCTCTCTTATTTTAGATCACACTTGAGCATATTGAAGACCTATAGGTGTATGAGGTAACCAAATGATATCTAAGCTGAATTTCTGAGGAAAGGTGAAGAAACGAAGGCCAGAATTCAAGGAAGGATAAATTATTTTGATGATGCTCTATAAGGTATGTTATTTACAGGTCATCTCACCATTTTCGCAATAACATTTTTTCTATAATGATTCAGACTGTGAAATTTCTATTATATTGAGGAAACATATCTAAGTATCTTTGGTAAAAAATTCAACTTGTGGGTCGTTTTATTTTTGGAATTACGCTCCGTGGAAAATAGAGTTTGTGGCTAGTCCTGAAACTAGTCAAAAATAGGTGTTTTGGGTAAAAATGTCATAACTTCTTCATAAAAGATCCAAATTCAGTAAGACCAAATGTGTTGGTTAGAGTAAATTCTTTATTACTCTTTTTAATAGTTTCATATCAATTCAACAAATATTTCGTGTTGGGCACTCTCTACAAGGTTGCTCTCTAGAATAAGCTAGAATTCAGCAAGGTATGCCATTTTTGCTATAACTCCTTTCTGAGAGGTTCCAAGTAGTGACACATGGAGGAATTTCATAAAACACATTGAAGAACATTGTGTATCACTTTCATATCTTTATCATTACAAGTACAAAGTTATGATTATTTCAATTTAGGGTTGTTGACTAATCCAAAACTAGTCATGTGAGACTAAAGAAAAGTTTGTTGAAAATGCTAGTCTCTTGTTGTTTAAAGTTAAGAAATGTTTGGAGATATGTGATAATATAAACCAGGTCTATTACAGAGTTACACATCATATTTAGATGATGAAATTGATGAGTTCTTTTGGTTGAGGTACAAGTTGGGTACATGATTGAGACAAGTAGTTGATGAGTTGGCACATACATGAGGTGTATAGTTGATGATGTTGGTACATATTGATGAGTCATAGTTGATGAGTACTTGAAACATGATTGGTACATACTTGGTACATGGTTAGTTTCACTTGTTTATGGTACATGTTAATTACAGATTGTTTGGTACAAGTTGGTGCATGGTTGACGCAGTTGTTTATGGTACAGGTTGGTGCATGGTTGATGCACTTGTTTATGGTATAGGTTGATTACAAGTTGAGGTACAGGTTGATTCATGGTTTAGGTTTATTGGTATAGTTTTATAGTGGTATATCTCATAGTGATAGTGTGACAATGATTCCATCATTCTACTTCTACTTCAAGGCGGTTGGGCAGGACAAGGACAGGTGGTTGTAGCCACCTTCCAGTTGTAGCCGGAGAACATAGGGGGTTGTATTCTCCTTCTGGTTGTAGCCATAGAATTGGGGATTTGGAGCTTCCCTCAGGTTGTAGCCTAAGAAACTAGGGGGTTGGAGCCTCCTTCCAGTTGCAGCTGGAAAACAAAGGAAGTTGGTGCTTCCAATGAATGTAATTCTTCAAGACATATAAGAAAAATCATTCTGTGGTTTTCTCCCAATTTGGGTTTCCACGTAAAACACTGGTGTAGTGTGTATGTGTGTGATTGTTCATTTCTTATTTCTCATTATTGGATAATAATTCTACATTGATATAACAATTGGATTATTTGGAGAAAAAATATTATAATTACGCTATTACTGATTCATCCCCCCTCTCAGTAGTCCAACAATTAAATCTCCAAGACATTATCCAAACATTTCCACAACAACTTCCTACAATATCTCACACTTAGGACTCCATTGTTGGCCAAAAAACTCTATGCAAAAAACAACTCTCTATATAAAAAAGTGAATCCCCCAAAATATGGTATCTCTACCCATACAAATTTCTAAGTCTTCCCTTTTTTCTTGACTTGCACTCTTCCCCAAGATGATTGTACCCATCCCCCATGCTTTCAATAACTATGGGAAGTGAATCTCACACCATCCCTCTTACACAAATTCAATGATTGGGCTCTAGAACACTCAACAACTAATGGAAGGTTCATGGAAAGGATAATTTAGAGAAAAATAGAAAATGGGTTTTTGTTTAATAGATATGGTAACTCCCCCTCTTGAACCCCTTGTTGGATTACTGAGAGGGGGGGTGAATCAGTAATAGTGTAATTATAATCTTTTTTCTCCAAATAATCCAAGTGTTATATCAATGTAGAATTATTATCTAATAATAAGAAATGAACAATCACACACATACACAGTACACCAGTGTTTTACATGGAAACCCAAATCGATAGAAAACCACAGAATTATTTTTCTTATATGTCTTGAAGAATTACATTCATTAGAAGCACCAAATTCCTTTTTCCTCCAGCTGCAACTGGAAGGAGGCTCCATCCCCCTAGTTTCTCAAGATATAACCTGAGGGAAGCTCCAACTCCCCAATTCTCTGGCTACAACTAGGAGGAGGCTACAACCCCCTATGTTCTCCGACTACAACCAAAAGGTGGCTACAACCACCTATCCTTGCCCCATCCAACCGCCCTGAAGTAGAAGTAGAATGATGGAACCACTATCACACTATGACTGTGAGATATACTATTGTAAACCTGTACCAAACAACCTATACCAATAACCTAAACCATGCATCAACCATGCATCAACCTATACCTCAACCTGTAATGAGCCTGTACCATAAACAAGTGCATCAACCATGCACCAACCTGTACCAACCAACCTGCAATCAAACTGTAGCATAAATAAGTGAAAACAACCATGTACCAAGTATGTACCAATCATGTGTCAAGTACTCATAAACTACGACTCATCAATATGTACCAACATCATCAACTATACACCTCATGTATGTGCCAACTCACCAATTACTTGTCTCAACCATGTACCCAACTTGTACCTCAACCAAAATCCCTCATCAATTTCATCATCCAAATATGATTTGTAACTCTGTAATGGACCTGGTGTATATGATCACATACCTTCAAACCTTCCTTAACTTTAACAACAAGAGACTAGCATTTTCATCAAACGTTTATTTAGTCTCACAAGACTAGTTTTGGATTAGTCAACAACCCTAACTTGAAATAATCATAACTTAGTACCTGTAATGAATAAATATATGAAATTGATATACAATGTTCCTCAGTGTTTTTTATGAAATTACTCTAGGTTTCACTACTTGGAACCTCTCAGAAAAGGAGTTATAGAAAAAATGACACACCTTTCTGAATTCTGACTTATTCTAGAGAGCAACCTTGTATAGAGTGCACCGCACGGAATGTTTGTTGAATTGATATAAAACTATTATTAAACATACTAAATATTGTACTCTAACCCAAAAAATTGTTCCTACTAAATTTGGATCCGTTATGAAGAAGTTATGACATTTTTACCCGAAACACCTGTTTTTTACTAGTTCCAGGACTAGCCACAAACCCTATTTTCCACGGAGTGTAACTCCAAAAATAGAATCACCCACAAGATGAATTTTTTACCATAGATACTCAGATATGTTTCCTCGATGTCATATCAATTTCATGGTATGAATCATTCTATAAAAAAAATTATTTTGAAAATGGTGAGATGACCTTAAAACAACATACCTTAGAAAGCATCATCAAAAGAATTTATCCTTCCTTGAATTCCGGCCTTCTTTTCTTCACTTTCCTCAGAAATTCATCTTATATATCCTTTGGTTACCTCATACACCTATAGGTATTCAATATTCTCAAGTGTGTCTAAAATGAGAGAGTCTTGCCTCTTATTTATACTCTCCAAGTAGCTTCCTTAAAAACATCTTCTAGGTCACTTTACCCACTTTCCTTATTTTAGGGTTAACCCACTTCTAATTTATCCATTAAATTTATTATTGAAATAATTTATTTTGTATTCACTTTGAATTATAATACATTGATCACTTCACTTTATTATTTACCTTTTAAAATATCTTAAACCACTTTGACTACTTTGACCTTTGGGGCTTCTAGATGACATATGAGGGTCCTCCAACTTCGTAAGGCCATAAATTTCAAACCATGAAGAGTTATGTGACATTCCACATACCACCATAAATGGAATGACATGTACTATCCATATATAATAGTATTACCTGAAAATATATCAAAACTCATACCGTTATCCATCAAACAAACTTGGGTCCATTACCCAAACCTGGGTTCTCCAACTTCTCATGGCCATAAATCTCTAACCGTGATGAGTTATGTGACGTTCCACATACCAATGGAAATGGAATGAAAATCAATATCCATCTAGGATATTTTCACTGACAAATTCACTGACCTTCATCTCCTTATTCCACAAATAATCATGGGTTCTCTAACCATACTTCTAGGATAACTCAATCCACAAAGCGTCTTCCTGTGAGGGATTTCACCATAAGGGGACCACTTTGGAATTCATCCATTTCTAGTTATTATCAACCATGATAAGACAATAATGAGTCATATTTACATCAAACAATCTTGGGTCCATTACCCAACCTTTGTGCTACAGGGCTTTATTCAAGGGTTGACATCAATGACAACCAACCTTAATCAACAATCTCCCCCTTTTGCATTGATGGCAGCACTCTGATGGAATACTGAAATCATATCGCTCATCCTCCCCCTGGAACCATGCCTCTATCCTCTGTATCTGATAAATATTCTCCCCTTGGAACCATGCCTCTGTCCTCTGTATCTGATAAATGTTCTCCCCCTGGAACCATGACTTTGTCCTCTGCCTCTGTCCTCTGCATATTATAAATCTCTCCCCTTGGAACCATGCCTCTTTCCTCTGCATCTGATAAATATCTCCCCATTTGTTATCAATGGCAAAGGTATCTTTCCATCTGGTGTTTCTCCCCCTGACTGGACTTTCCTCTTATGGTGCTTCCTCAAGTAAATCTAAGACATTTAAGATAAGCATTAAAAAATAATTCATTTTGGAGTAGAAATAAATCCAAGTCTATGGCAAAGATATTCAAAGGATTCCCATGGAAGTGGTTTTGTGAAGATGTCTCCCACTTGTTCTTTTGTTCCCACATACTCAACTCTCATGTTTTTTTCTGCAACCTGCTCTCGTAGAAAGTGATACTTTATTGGAATGTGCTTCATCTTGGAGTGCATCACTGGGTTCTTCGAGATACTGATGGATCTTTTATTATCACAATAGATTGGAATGGGATAATCATACTCAACCTATATATCTGACAGAGTTTGTTTCATCCAAAGAACCTGTGTACAACATGATGCTGCTACAATATACTCTACCTCGACTGTAGATAAAGATACTGATGATTGTTTCCTCACTTAGCGATGATACTAAACACTCACCCAAGTAGAACCCTGATCCACTGGTGCTTCATTTGTCATCAATACAACCTACCCAATCTACATCTATGTAGGCAATAAGTGACAAATCCTTTCCTTTTGGATACCATAATCCAAACTCTTTTGTTCCTTTGAGATATCTGAAAAACCTCTTCACTGCTAACACATGTGACTCCTTTGGTGCTACTTGAAATCACGCCACCTATCCAACTACCTGCATTACATCTGTTCTGGACGCTATCACATATAGTAGGTTGTCAATCATTGACCCATATTTCCTCTGGTCTGTAGACTTTGAATCATCATCTTTGCTCAACTTGCAATTGGTTTTCATGGGAGTGATAATTGGTTTGCAATATTCCATTCCGAACCTCTTTAGAATTTCTCTGATATACTTGGTTTGATAAATAAATATTCCTTGGTTGCTTTCACATATCTGAAGTCCCAAAAAGAAAGATAGTTCTCCAAGTAACGACATTTCAAATTCATTCTGCATATCTTTTGCAAATTTCTCGCTTCACCTGTCATCATCACTACCAAAAATAATATCATCAACATAAACTTCAATTATTAAAAAATTACCTTCACTTACCTTGATGTAGAGGTTGTTATCTACACTTCCTTTTCTGAACCCTACCTGTTGCAGATACTTATCCAGTCTAGAGTACCATTCTCTAGGAGCATGTTTTAGACCATGCAAGGTCTTCTTTAATTTACAAACATAATCTGCGTTCTCTAACAACCGAAATCCTTTCGGTTGTTTAATGTAGACTTATTCTTCAGGTTCCCCATTCAAAAAATCTGATTTTACATCCATCTGATATACTTTAACATTTTTGGACCATGCATAGGCTAAAAGCAACTGGATTTCTTCCATTCTGGAAACTAGGGAAATGTCTCTTCAAAGTCGATTTCTTCAATCCGTGCATATCCTTTTCATACCAATCTAGCTTTGTTCCTTGTAACTTGTCCATATTCATTTAATTTATTCCTGAAAACCCATTTTGTGTCAATCAAATTTTTATTCTTTGGTCTTGGAACCAGTTACCAAGTGTCATTTTTTCTCTATTTGATCTAATTCTTCATTCATGGCCTTATTCCAAAATTCATTCGTGTTGGCTTCTTCAAAACAGTTTGGTTCAATTGTAGATAAGAGTGCTAGGTGTGTTTGTTCTAGTGAATGGATTTTTCTTCTAGTCTCAACTCCTGAATATTTGTTTCCAATAATATGATCTGAAGGATGATTCTTCTGTACTCGTTTTCTAGGTGTCTTTGGAGATACTTGGTGAAATTTCTCTTTTGTTTCTGTCAGATTCTCTTCATATTCCTCTTCTACTTCTTCTTCTTCTTCTTCTTCTTCAAAAATTTGTTCCATTGATTTGTTTTCTTCTTCCTTTGATTCTGGTTTGGCTGTTTTATCAATTGTTATGTTGATGCTTTCCACAACTTTGTTCAATCTTAGATTGTAACACTTGTATGATTTCCTTGTACTTGAGTAACCAATAAGTACTCCTTTTTCCACACGAGAGTCAAACTTTCCCATTCTACCATCTTCTCTTTTGATGTAGCATTTGCTTCCAAAAACTCTGAAGTGCTTCACATTTGTTGGTCTTCCTTTCCATAGCTTGTAGGGAGTTTTATCAGTGTTGTTTTTGAGCATTACTCTGTTTTGAATGTGAACTGATGTATGCACTGCCTGTGTTCAAAATATATATGTCAATTTGGAATCCATTACCATTGTTCGAGCCATTTCCTGTACTGTCCTATTCTTTCTTTCAACAACTCCATTCTGTTGAGGTGTCCTAGCAATAGAGAATTGTCTTTTTATTCCATGGTTGCTGCAGTATTCCATAAATTCCTTTGAAGTGAACTCTCCTCCATTATCAGATCTCAAGTATTTGATTCTTGAATCCATCTCATTTTCAACCATTTCCTTGTAGATCTTGAAGTTTTCAAAAGATGTTGACTTGTTCTTGAGAAAGAAAGCTGCAGTCATTCTTGTATAATCATCAACTAATAACATAAAGTCTCTCTCACCTTTTAATCTCTTTGTTGTAGTTGGTCCAACTAGATCAGTATGCACAATTTCTAGTGGTCTTGTTGTTGAATATTCCTTTGATTTGAACCTGCTCTTTGTTTGCTTTCCTTGTTGACAATGCTTGCATAAATTGTTAGTTGGTTTCGTGATCTGAGGCATTTATCTGACTGCTTCTCTTTTTCTGGCTTTGATAAGGTTATCAAAATGCATGTGACCAATTCTTCTTTTCCATAGCCAACTTTCATCTTCCTTTCCTAGAAAACACTTTTCATTTCCAATTTCACTTAACACATATATGTTGTTTGAAGTTCTTGTAGTTGTACTGACCAATTTCCCTGAACCTTCTCTTCTTATCTCACACTTTTGTGAATCGAAAGTAACTTTATGACCTTGGTCACACATTTGACTCACACTTAGAAGATTATTTTTCATATCTTCTACCAATAGAACATTTTGTGCCTTTTTATTCTTGTTCCCAATTCAGACTGTGCCTTCTCCAATTATTTTGGTTGAATTATCATTTCCGAAAGAGACTAATCCATTTCTTTCCTTTCACAATGTAAGAAATTTGTCTCTATCACCTGCCATGTGTTTTGAACACCCACTGTCAAGCGACTATGCATTCTTTATTGCTATACCGATCTTGCTTTCTTATCCATGTCGTTTTCTGATGTTCTTGTCTGTGACTGTTGTTATTTTGTTGAGGTTCTTTAAGAGGGACTACCATTATGCAATTTTTGGCCATGTGTCCAAAATTGTTACATTTGTAACATTCCATTTCATTGCTTAAAGATTAAAACCTGTTGTAACTTATTCTTTGTGTTTCACTAGGTATTCTTGAGTAACCCATTTGTGTATGACTCTCAAAGTTGTTATTGTTCCTGTTGTTAGCTTTGCAATTCACAACTTTATGTCCAAAATTATTACATGCATAACATAAACCAAAAAATACAGTTTGATACCTGGGAGTTGAAGATATTCTTAAAGAAGGTGCTCTTATGAATCCTTCTTCTTCTTGAGGCCTATCTGTCTGTTGTTGATTCTAAAATCTGAATCTTCTTGGTGGAGGAGTGTCCATGTAATCTTCCTTGTACATATTCCTATCCCCTTTGATTGTTTCTGCATAGCCTTTTGGATTTTTTTCTTGCTCTGTTGTTTTGGAGCTTGATCCCTTTTCTGTTTGATTGTATCCAAGTCCAGACTTGTCAAGATGAGATTTTTTACTGTTGATAATGTCATCCAGAACTTTTGAGCTATTCTACATATTTTTCTTTTGAATATCCTTTCTTAGTATGACAATCTCTTCTTCCAAGTTTCCAATGATCTTGTCCTTTTCTTCTAGTTGTTCTTTGACTGCTTGTTAAATTATTTTATCTTCTTCTATTTGAACCTTCAATCTTGTGATCATTTATTCTAGTTCTCGAGTGTCCTTTTTCTTGTCTAGTTCTACTTGTAGTTTCTTATTTTTCTTCTTTTCTCTTCTGATAACTTCTATGGAACACATTAATTCTTCTCGATATTCAACGTCTGCCTCTTCAATTTCTCCTTTAACTTATTCATATCCTTCTTCGGCTTCTTCATATTCTTCTTCGGAGTCTTCTTTGTCAGAATCTTTTACTGCCATGAATAGAACTCTTCACGTCTCACTATCACTGATTTCATCTTCATTTGATGATGAGATGTCTTCTTTGATGCATAAGTTTTTCTTGAAATATTTCTTTGTAGTTTTTTTTCCTTTATATGTGTGTTCGCCTTTTGAGTAACCTTCATCATTTCTCTTTTTCTTATGAGGAAATTTATTGGAAAAATGACCAATACTATCACATTTAAAACAAATTAAATGAAGTTTACCTCTATACATACCATTGGTTCCCTTGTTTAGTCTTTTGGCGAAGTTGGCCACTTCTTCATCATCTTTCGAGATGTCATTGTTGCTGCTATATTCTTCTTGTTCCTTTTTCTTTTACTTTGATCTTTTGGATGCTTTGAAGGTTGCTTCTTTTACATCTGGATTTTCCTGTTCAGTTCTCATAACATATGCTGTGAATATTCCATGCAATTCTTCCATGATTATTGAGTTCAAATCCAATCTTTCTTCTAATGTTGATATCTTAGGGTTGAATCTCATAGGAAGAGATCTTAGTACCTTTTGAAAAATTATAGATTCTTCGATTTCTTCTCCAATCCTATGATTTCATTCACTGTTTTGTCAACTCTTAAGAAGTAGGCTGCAATATTCCCATCTTCCTTCATTTTTAGTTGTTCGAACTGACCTCTGTAAGTTTGAAGTTTTGTTGCTTTGACTTTTGTATCTCCTTCATAAATATTTCAAATCTTGTCCCAAATCTCTTTGGCGGATTTACAATGTGGAACTTTGGTGAATACGGTTTCACTGAGACCATTCAAAAGTGCATTTGCAGCTTTGGAATTATTATGACCAAGTTTCACTGCTTTATCATTTGTTGGTGGAATTGTTGGTACTATGTATCCATCTACAATTGATTGCCAAATTTCAAACCCTTGTGCTTGTATATATGTCTTCATCCTTATGCTCCAAAAATAATACTTCTATCCATCAAAGTGTGGTATTCCATTTTTATATGAGTTGGTACTCTCCATGATCTACCTTTCAGTGGTTAAACTGATTTCTGAAGGAACCTTCTCTGATACCAATTGTTGGATTACTGAGAGGGGGGATGAATAAGTAGTAGCATAAGTATAATCTTTTTTCTCCAAATAATCCAAGTGTTATATCAATGTATAATTATTATCCAATAATAAGAAATGAACAATCACACACATACACAGTACATCAGTGTTTTACGTGGAAACTGAAATCGGGAGAAAACCACTGAATTATTTTTCTTATATGTCTTGAAGAATTACATTCATTGGAAGCACCAAATTCCTTTGTTTTCCAACTACAACTGGAAGGAGGCTCCAACCCCCTAGTTTCTCAGGATACAACCTGAGGGAAGCTCCAACTCGCCAATTCTCTGGCTACAACCAGAAGGAGGATACAACCCCCTATGTTCTCCGACTACAACCGGAAGGTGGTTACAACCACCTGTCCAACCACCCTGAAGTAGAAATAGAATGATGGAACCACTGTCACACTATCACTGTGAGATATACCACTATAAACCTATACCAATCAACCTATACCAAACAACTTGTACCAATAATTTGAACCATGCATCAACCTGTATGAACCTGTACCATAAACAAGTGCATCAACCATGCACCAACCTGTACCAACCAACCTGTAATCAAACTGTATCATAAACAAGTGCAACAAAACATGTACCAAGTACGTACCAATCATGTGTCAAGTACTCATCAACTATGACTCATCAATATGTACCAACGTCATCAACTATACACCTCATGTATGTTCCAACTCATCAACTACTTGTCTCAATCATGTGCCCAACTTGTACCTCAACCAAAATTCCTCATTAATTTCATCATCCAAATATGATTTGTAACTTTGTAATGGACCTGGTGTATATGATCACATACCTGCAAACCTTTCTTAACTTTAACAACAAGAGACTATCATTTTCATCAAACATTTATTTAGTCTCATAAGACTAGTTTTGGATTAGTCAACAACCCTAACCTGAAATAATCATAACTTTGTACCTGTAATGAATAAATATATGAAACTGATACAAAATGTTCTTCAGTGTGTTTTATACAATTCCTCCATGTGTCACTACTTGGAACCTCTCAGAAAGGATTTATATCAAAAATGACACACCTTGCTGAATTCTGACTTATTCTAGAGAGCAACCTTGTAGAGAGTGCCTTGCACAGAATATTTGTTGAATTGATCTAAACCTATTACACATCATAATAAATACTGTACTATAGCCAACACATTTGGTCCTACAGAATTTGTATCTGTTATGAATAAGTTATGATGTTTTTACCCAAAACACCTGTTTTTGACTAGTTTCAGGACTAGCCACAAACCCTATTTTCCACGGAGTGTAACTCCAAAAATAAAACGAACCACAAGCTAATTTTTTTTCCAGATATACTTGGATATGTTTCCTCAATGGAATAGCAATTTTGTGGTCTGAATCATTCTATAAAAAAATTTATAGCGAAAATGGCGAGATGACCTGAAAAAAACATACCTTAGAAAGCATCATCAAAAGAATTTATCCTTCCTTGAATTCCGGCCTTCTTTTCTTCATTTTCCTTAGAAATCCAGCTTAGATATCCTTTGGTCACATCAGAAACCTATAGGTATTTAATATGCTCAAGTGTGTCTAAAATGAGAGATCCTTGCCTCTTATTTATACTCTCCAAGTAGTTTCCTTAAAAACATCTTCTAGGTCACTTTACCCACTTTCCTTATTTTAGGGTTAACCCACTTCTAATTTCTCCATTAAATTTATAATTGAAATAATTTATTTTGTATTCACTTTAAATTATAATACACTCTTCACTTCACTTTATTATTTACCTTTTAAAATCTCTTAAACCACTTTGACTACTTTGACCTTTTGGGGCTTCTAGATGACATATGAGGGTCCTCCAACTTTGTAAGGCCATAACTCTCAAACAGTGAGGAGTTATGTGACATTCCACATACCACCAGAAATGGAATGACATGTACTATCCATATAGAATAGTATTTCCTGAAAATATATAAAAACACATGTCGTTATCTATCAAACAACTTGGTTCCATTACCCAAACCTGGGTTCTCCAACTTCTCATGGTCATAACTCTCTAACCGTGAGGATTTATGTGTCATTCCACATACCACCAAAAATGTCATCACAAGAACTATACATATAGGATAGTTTCACTGACAAATTCACTGACCTTCATCTCATTACTCCACAAATAATCATGGGTTCTCTAACCATACTTCTAGGATAACTCAATCCACAAAGCGTCTTCCTGTGAGGGATTTCACCATAAGGGGACCACTTTGGAGTTCATCCATTTCTACTTATTATCAACCATGACAAGATAATAATGACTCATATTTACATCAAACAATCTTGGGTCCATTACCCAACCTTTGTGCTACGGGGATTTCTTCAAGGGTTGACATCAATGACAACCAAACTTAATCAACACCCCTACCCTCTCTTGTAGATACTTAGCCCCAAAATCTCCATCCATCCCCATATACAACTAGAAATACATTTTATTCATTATATCCAATTTACATTGTTTACATATTGGATCTCGACCATACATCACATTTACAATATACATTGCTTGGCTCTCAACCACATACTACATTTACAATACATATCGCTAGTTTGGGTTTTAAAAAAAAGATGTTACATTCCCCTCCGGCCCCTACAAACTGCACTGTTTCTAGTGCACATAACCATACATTTTACACATTGACATATATAAAAAATTACATCAGAATACTTGATAATTCCACAAGTTCGTGACTCACGCAACAATTCCAACCAACAACTCCATTTTCCCCTCAACCCACACATTGGTTGGACATGAAATCTCAGATTTGTGGCTCCAAGAACTCCAGCTGCCAAAATTGATTCTTCATTAACTTATGTACAAATGTACATTCAATTTTTTTTCAAAATTTACAAAACATTATGGGTATGCCTCCCACATGGCTTCCTTGTTCTCTCATGTAGTGTCTTCGAGACCGTAACAGGTTCACTGAACCTTTACCAAACCTATGGATTTCTTCCTGAACACTTTGACCTTTCAGTCTAGGATGCGCACTGGTTCCACCTTGAAATCCCCTTCGTGTTCTGCCTGGATCACATTCCAATCAATCACATGATTAGGATTAGGTACATACTTTTTTAATAAAGACACATGGAACACATTATGAATTATCATAGATGCATGTATGCAACTGGTCCAATCTTTTCTAATACCTCAAAATGACCACAATATCTCATTTTCAACTTTGAGAAACTTCCTAGTTTGAGAAATATTCTCTTGGCTTTGAATTTTAAAAACACATGCTCTCCCACTTGAATGATCTATTTGTGCTCTTTCTATCATCATATCTCTCTACCAATATTGTGCAACTTTTAAATTCTATCTAATTTTTACCATATTTTCTTCCATTTCCTTTAACAACTCTGGCCCAATCACAATTTTGTTTACTAGGTTAACCCAACTTACTGGTGTGTTGCAATTTCTGTCGTAAAAGGCCTCAAACATGCTCATCTTCAATGATTCTTCATACCCATTGTTGTATGAAAACTCAACTAAATGGATATAGTCCTCCCACTTAGAAGGCTTGTCCATTACATACATTCTCAACATGTCTTCAATTATTCGATTAATTCTTTCTATCTAACCATCTAACTTTGAGTGATATGTTGTACTGAAATTTAAATTTGTCCCAAATCCCTTAAACAACCCCCTCCAAAAGTTGGAAGTAAACTTGGTATCTAGATACCACACTATTATCATAGGTGCACTATGCCAATTAGACGAAATTTCAACTCAAAAGTGTCCTCCTAAGAAAAAATCAATAAATTAACAAAATGATGTTGTGTAGACAATTTTTTAATAGAGTTTTTTAATATTTCACTTTTATAACATATTTTTTTAATATGTTGTGTAGGAAAGAAAATTGAATATAGTGTGTCATCTTAAAAGTTATTGGACCAATTTTTCAAGGTGTAAAGTTCCAAAAAAAACTATTAAATACTATTAAAAAATAATAACATGTGTTTCCATATATATATATATAGATATAAATATAGATATAGATATAGATATAGATATAGATATATGATCAAACTTATCATAATTCCTTGTGATGGAAGGAAAATTATGATATATATGTTAGGATAAACTTGAGTGGGTAAAAGAGTTAAAACTGTTTTAAGTAAACAAGGTGGTTTTGGGCCCATGATATTGGTGACTCATGGTTTTTGTGTCCCATGGTTTTGGTAGCCCATAATATTATTCTTATGGATTAATGTACGGAATCCTTTAAAACTTAAAAAAATATATTAAATTTTTTTAAAATAAAAAATGTATTTCATTTCTCATAATAAAAACATAATTTAAAATGAAAAAGATAGAAATTACACCATTATATACACATAATATTGAACTAAAAATATAAATATTATACCACTTTCATAATGAATATTATAGTATTGTCTATGAATCCTTGTGAATAATGATCTAGTGTGAAATTGAAGACACTCCAATTTTTTTTAAAAATAATATAATGTATTTTTATATATATTTCTACAATAATTATTATTTAATAATAATAATTTTTGTTGTTATTATTATTATTATTATTATATCAAAATCCCTAATTTAAAAAAACAATAATTAATGTTAGTGATCATGCTTAGGGTAGACAAATTATATTATTAAAAAATACCACCAATCTCCAAATTATATAATAAATAATTACCTTCCACATGCACCTCTTTTGAATTTTAAATCATTTTGATTGGCTAATATCTTATGACACATAATTTGTATTCGGGTTGGGGGGCACATTTTTTAAATAAATTTCCTCTAATTAGTAGCCTAACATTTTCTCTCATGTAAATTTTTGCATTATTGGCTACCTTATGAGTTACTTTTACGGATGAAATGTGCATATTTTGTGAGTTTGTCCACCACTACCATGATATAATCATGTTTCCTGCTTGTCCTTGATAATTTAGTAATGAAATCGATAGTAACAACTTCCCATTTCTATTTAGGAATGAACAATGGATGTAGCAACCCCCCTTGATGTATCTGTAGAGTCTTTATATTTTGACATTCCATATATCTACCCAAATAAAATAAGAGTGACATATTTCTTCATACCAGTACAAAAATATTGACCTCTTACACCTATAATAGTTTTTTGATATGGTGTATGTCCAATGTATGACAGATTATGCATCTCCTTTAAGACTAAATTTCTAAATTCCTAAGAATTGAGAACATAAACTTTGTTCCGAAATAAGAAAATTCCACCCTCTTGTGTCTTGTAATTCTTATATTTCTATTGTGTATCACTTTTTTGTAATCCTTCTTTAACCTGCACATAATGTCGATATTTTGTTACAACTTTTAGAAATTTATCTTTCAAATATGTTCGGTACATACTAATGGCTATAACATGCATTTATGCACTCTCCTACTAAGTGCACCAACCACCTTGTTCTCTTTTCCATTTATGTGCTTGATATCAAAGTTATATTCACTAAGAAACTCCAACCATCTAGTTTATCTAGAATTTTGTGTTGGTTGTTCAATCAAATATTTCATACCATCGTGGTTTGTCCTTAATTAATTGTTTTTTCCCATAAGGTAATGTCTCCACATATTTAAGGCACGCACTATAGTTGCTAACTCTAAGTCATGCGTGGCATAATTTATTTCATGTTCCTTCAATTTTCTGGAGTCATAACAAATTACATGTCCATTTTGCATAAGGACTCCACCAAGCCCTTCCTTCCATGCATTGGTGCACACAACAAAATCCTCATTTGGATCTGCAACTTTCAAAATAGGTGCATTGATTAACAAATCCTTTAAACACTAAAAAGTTTCTTCACATTTAACACTCCATTCAAACTTTATTCCTTTCTTCTGGAAAGATGTTATTGGGTGTGCAATTTTGGATAATCCCACAATGGATCTCCTATAGTAACCAGCTAAAACCATAAAGTATCTAACCTCTGAAATGTTGGTTGGAGTTGGAAAACTCTTGATTTCTTCAATTTTTTTGGATCCACTACTATGCCCTCTTTCGAAACAATGTGACCCAAATAATGGATCTTCTTTTGATAGAAAACACATTTACTTAACTTGGCATACAATTGGTGTTCTATTAACACTTGTAGAACCATCCTCAAATGTCATTCATGCTCTTCTTATCTCTTCGAATAGATAAGAATATCATCCAAGAATACAATTACAATCTTATCCAAGAAATCTTTGAACACCCCATTCATTAGGAAGATAAATGTAGTCAGTGCATTTTTCAATCTAAAAGGAACCACCAAAAATTCATAGTGTCCATACCTTGTCCTAAAGGCCTTTTTTCTAGTATCCTCTTATTTGATTCTCACTTGATGATAGCCTGAACTCAAGTCAATCTTGGAGAATATATTTTCTCCTTTCATGTGATCAAAAAGATTGTCAATCCTTGGAAAAGGACATTTATTCCTAAATGTAACCTTGTTCATTTGTTTGAAGTCAATACATAACCTCAACATTCAATATTTCTTATTGACAAAAATAACTGGGGAACCCCAAGGAGAAACACTTGGGCGTATGTACCCTTTCTTTAAAAACTCTTCTAGTTTCACTTACAACTCTTTCAGCTCTGGTGTGCTCATTCTATGGGGAGTTTTAGATACTAGTGAATCTCCAGGAATTAAATCAATTGAGAAATATATATCCATGTTTGGTGGAAATCCTGGAAACTCCTCAAACACATATTCATACTCTTTCAAGAATCAATAATCTTCAAGACTTGGCTCCTTATCCTTAATTGGCTCTTCCATATTAGTTGCATATATATGGAACCCTTTTATAAAACTTCTTTTCAGCTGCAATGTTTAAATATCTCGAATAGATATAGGCCTTGTAATTCCTTGCATTGTCCTTGAATTCCCTTCTTCATCAATACATGTGAAAACCTTGTTATAACAATATAAAACAACACGATGATTTTCTAGCCAATCCATACCAATCAAGTATTCATAAGACCCAAGTGGTATGATGTTCAAATATGCCTTAGTGTTAGTTACATCCATGTTTATAGGGAATTCTTTAGCAAGCTCATTAATTCTTCTATTGGTTCCAGTAGCAATTTGAACTAGCCAAGACTTTTCATGCTAACATTTAGTCAATTTAAATATTTCAACTAGCTTTGGATCTATATAGATATGACTAGATCCATAAAAAATTAAAATAGCTATGGGATAATTATCAATCTCACCTTCCACTTTAATCATGTGGGATTGATAATCTGCTTTCCTATTGTCTAAGGCTACATAGATCCTTGGAATTATTTTTCACAGATATTCTATTGTATCCTCCTTCTTGAAACTATGTAAAACCTTCATCTTATCTCCTCAAGGAAGATAATATTTATACATGTGATCTCCTTCACATCCCCAACACTTTATGGGTTGGTTCCTTTACCTCTTTCCCAAGGACTCTATCATTTTTTCATCACCTTGAGATGAATGCCCTTATTGATATGATTGAGATATATTCCTCATGAAAGGTGGCTTGAATCATTTCATCCTTTGATCCATGTTTCCTTCCTTCTTGTCATCCAAATACTTTTTGAAAGCTGGCCATGATCAACACTGGGTGCCAGATAAGTTTCAGGTGGGCGACAAAATTTGGTTGCACTTGAAGAAAGAGCGGCTTACAGGATCCCATCGTAAGCTTCGTCAACTCCGTTATGGGCCATAGACCGTCACCAAGTATATGGGTGATAATTCTTTCGATCTCAACAATCTTCCTTTCCTTGGCTTGTACACAGTGTTCAACGTGGATATCCTTCGACCGTATTTCCCAACATTATTAGACACCTTAGAGATAGCATAACAAATGACACCAACAGAGCTCAACCTCGACTGCATACAACATACATATAGTGATCATATTGTGGACAAACATATCAAGGGAACTCGCCAGCAAAGGATCAATCTTTATCGAGTTGTCAAAGTAGGGTAGCTCCTGCACCAAGGCAAGTGGCTCACCCGAGGCCAAATTCAAAAAAACAATTTATCATATGATGGGGGAACTCAAATCAATGGAGAAAATTGATTCCTAAGGGGGGAGTATTGATCCATATGGATTTCAGTGGCCTCCCACCTATTCCAACTTGCTCATTTTGGCAATTTTCCAGTTTGGTAGTTTTTTCCCTAGTTTTCGGCTCCTTGACTTACGAGGCCGTTTTGAGGCCCTAAACATTATTTTTGAGGCCTCGCCACAATTATAATGAACTTTAATAGATAAAAAAAAAATGTGTATTCCTCGGATAGACCTTTCCAATGGGATATCATGCGCCTAAAACAAAGATCGTATGCAAAAGTTATGACCCCGGGAAGTTGATGTACTAACTTACCCAAACAGAGCCCACATGACTTTTGGTGCTTCATCTCCTAGGGTTAGTTTTTTTGGATGTCTAGGGTTTTTGACATCCCTGTTTATTGTAAAAAGTCCTTCAGAGCCTCATTGTAATCACCTTCTTGCGAATGAGAGCATTCGTCACATCTCTTCTGAGAGATAAGTCGACATCATTCTAGCAAGCTTGTTTCCATTGCATTTTACAGTTTCAACTTATTTTCTTATTGAATAGAAACCAGTTTTACTATATACCATTTATTCCGTGTTAAGTATCTTTTGATAATAATTTGTATTCATTTCATTCTGTAAATATATTTTGGATCATTAATGAACTACTCCCAAGTATTATTCCTTAAGAGAATTCCTATCTAAAACATCTTCCAATGGTTGTTCTCATGCCTCAATATGAGTTTTGAGAGAAAAGTTACAACATTCACATGTTGTAATTTCCACTCATTTAATGCTACAACAATATCTTTTATCACTTCTTAAGAAAACACAAATCCCAATTTAAATATTCTAGGTTGACAAATGTCTTTTTATCCTCAAGAAATTTCCAATGACTATTTGTTTGCCCAAATCCAAGCTCTGAGTTGAAAGTTATGATCTAGAGAAGTTTTGATGGTTTTACCCAATTTATCCTTGTATGCTACAGGTGCCTTCTTTCAGTCCCAACACATTTTTTGGTACCCATAAAAAGATCATGTTTCGCCGCTAGATTCTATGGGTCATAATATTTCCATCAATTACTCCTATTCCCCAAACGAATTTTTGATCATAAAGTTATGTCTTCTAGAAGTAAATATGGTTCCAAAATTTAACCGTTACTGTTTTGGTTGCAACTTTATCGCATGAGCTCTGTTTTTCTAACCTTTTAACTCGTTGAATAACTGTCTCCAAGTTACTTTATTTGAGCATCTTTTGGGTTTTGACTACCTAAAAACATCATTTAGGGCCTCAAAATTGACTTGTAATTTCGTGACCTATGAAAACCCAAAAAATTATTAAAAATTTACCTTTTTTACTACTATAACAACTTTTTAAATCTGAACCATTGATCTCAAATCACATGGAATATGAGTCGTCTATCCGTGCTCCATCAGCCATTGGACTAACTCTCCGATGATCGATTTGAACATAACTTTAAATTGGTCGATTGAAAATCGGTCATTAGCGATATCCATTGGAAAATCAAAACCCTTCACTAAATTCGTTCGATGCCTGACCATCATCCTATTGGTGATAGGCGATCTTTGATGAATGTCAAAAACACTGCGCCATATCGATTGACCTAATCATTGGCCATCGACCACTTCTAGGTTGACGTGGAAACTGCTAACGTGGCATGACACATTGATGTTTACATGGAATGACACTTTATCCTGAGGTGTCCAATTGGGTGACATGGAATGACATGTGGATGTTGGTGTGGCATGAAACATGGATGATGAAGTCATCATCCTCTCTTTCATTATCAATGATCCACCACTTCTCATTAACAATGAAAAATCTTGCCACAATCCACCGATCCCCGATTCATCGTTCATCGGTGATCAACAATCCCCCTAGATGCATGAATCCTTCACCAGATTCTACCAATTCCTGACCATCGACCATTGGTGATCGATGATCCTCTCTGGATTTGTAAAAATTTCATAAAATTATGTCGATCCTCGTCCATTGACCATTGACAATCAATGATCTCTTCTAGACACATGAAACCTTCTTCTATTTATGTCGATGCTTGATCACCATCCATCAACAAGTTTTGTTGGGAAACCTTGACACTTTAGAAATTTTGGCAAAAATGTATCAATCCCCGACCATTGATTGTTGGCTATCAGATGTTTCTTTTGGCCACACTAAAATCTTCTTTGAACTCATCGATTTGACCATCGACCATCTGCAAGTTCCAATGGAAAACTGAAAAATCTACTCAAATTTCGACAATTTGACCATTGGCCATCGACAAATTCAGTTGGACAACTTCAACACTTAACAAATTTTTTTGAGTACGATCCAGGTGAATCTGGACTGTTGATTTTCTCCAACTTTTAATCATTGAATTTGAATCTTAGTCGTTGATTTGTTTGAACTTCTAAATAGTTGATACTTTATAAAATTTTAAATTTATCAAGATGAATATAAACCTTTGATCTCGAGATCAAAATAGATCTTGACCATTAGTTCGTCAACTACCTATAAATCTACAAGAAACCATTAAAAATTTGATTTTGACTATTCTAGGTTGAACTTATATTTGCAACTTAATTTCTCTCCGTTAACCATATTAAACTGTCCAGAGTCATTCAAACTCAAATGTTTCCCATGGATTTGGGGATTTCTCCCTAAATTATCTCTATTTTCCCCAAATCTGTCACAAACAAAATCTGCAACGATGATTTTACTCAAATTCATACTAGTTCTTGGCCCATACTACTCCACTGTTGAACCAACAACTCTGATACCACTTTGTAATGTACCCATCCTTTAGGCGGTTCATGTCACTACTAAAAGTAACCAATAAAGTTTAAGATACAAAATCTAAATGTGGAAAATAACACACAGAATGAAACACAAATTCATTTAGTTGTCCATGCCCAATAAAACGTAAATACATTTGCTCAATAATGCATAACAACAACTAAATAACATACAACATCATTTAACCATATAAACAGGCATTTAAATGTACCATTCTACTTACAACAAGCAACATTAACCAAGCTAACTCATATTAGATGCACAACAAATATGCATCAACATTTAACACAATTAAACACAACAATTAGAACAATTATCTTATAAAATGGAAACCTAGTAGCGAGGATGAATGTTCCTCCCAACCATAGCCTTGCTTTCCATTTCTCAACAACAAGACACCCCCAAGCTAGGGATATGAATCCACAAGAGACAGAGGTACCTAAGACTGGCTAATTTCCCCCTTTCAGTAGTTAAAATCTAAGAAAATTCTAGTCCACCAACAATCTTCCCCTCAACCTACACAACCCAAGGGATGGAATCCCCCTTTACTGCTCACAGAACCTTAGGAATTTCCACTCCCCTTGAGGGATTCAAACAAAGGTTAGACATGAATTCTACTTGCCAAGACTTTAGGAATTCTATAACTTCAACACAAATTCTCCCAACATCCAAAATGCATGCTTCTTGGATGAATTTCAAACAACTCATTGATCTCGGGCGCATAGCCTCTTTCTCCATGAAATTACAGCTCCAAAAAACAACCAAACATGACCAAAACAACTTCCCACAAGATCTCACACTCAAGAATCCATTGTTGTCCAGAAAACTCAATGTAAAAACAACTCTCTATCCAAAAATGTGAATTCCCCAAAATATGGTCTCTCTACCCATACAAATTTCCTTTCCTTCTCTTGCATGCTTGACCACACTCTTCCCAAACATGATTGTGCTCAACCCCCATTATCTCAATAAATATGGGAAGTTACTCACACAACAACACTCTTACATGAATTCAATGATTGGGCTCTAGAACACTCAACAACTAATGGAAGGTTCGTGGCAAGGATAATTTAGAGAAAAATACGAAATCAATATTGGTTTAATATATATGGGTAACTCTGCCCCTTGGAACCCTACCCTCTCTTGTGGATACTTACCCCCAAAAAAGGTATTCTTCGACAGTTATGTCTTCTCCTCCAATGAAATTAGGCATATATTTTAGGTAATCTCTAGTAGAGAGAGCGTTCATGGGCTGAGGTGAGACCAGGGGGGCATATCTAACAACCACTATGGAATCCATTCTGTTTCTAAGGGGATTAGCACCTGACATAGGGATAATAGGTGAAGGATAATTAGGAGAGGATGGAGTTCGAATAGGAGAAACTAGAACTGAGCCTCCTCGAGGAAAGGGAAACAACAGAGGATTTTAAGAAAAATATACAAGGTTAGGGGAAGGAGAGGTTTCCCTTTCTATAGTAGAATCAATGGTAATAGGAGGAAGGGTGGTAAATCCCGGGGTAGGAAAATCTTCTGAGGTCTTGGGTCTAGACCAAGGTATATCCTCAGGGGAAATAGGAGTGACAAATCTTTCTCCTTACAATCCAAAAACCGGAGGAGAAAACTCAATAGGAACACTCCTAAAATTTAAAATTCGAGAAACTCCAACAGAAGGTATAATAGGAAAATTAGAAGAACATAGTGGATTTTCTACAGGAGGAGGATGAAAATAATAAAAAATACCTGGTTCAGTAGTAGAAGCACCTTCTCGAAGGGCCTTTCCCTTTTTGATAATCTTCTCTGGGTCAGCTTCAAGTGTTGCTAAAGAAAACTGTGGAGTAGACCTCATGTGTCTGCCTCTAGAAGCCACAACTAAAATAGTGAGGTCGTAACAATGGAGTCGCCAGGTGCACAGTTGCAATCTTCAATGTACTGAGTTCTAATGTACCTTTAGAACCAGTAAGCTTTTTCATTCTATCCCAGGGAAAATATTCAATTCGTCCCCGACAACAGTGCCATAAATGTTATCACTAGAAGTCACCTCTGGATTGCAGCAGAGGTAAGCCCAATACCCATTAGTTTTTATGTCGGAATTAATTTTAAGGGGGTCTAATGGATGCAGACTCAAGACAATATCTCTTTAAATCATACAACTGGGTTGGTATGCATGAGCATGTGAGGTCTTGATCTAACTTCAGTCAGTGAGTTGTAGTAAGGGTGAGTAGGGGGAAGAACTTGAGGAAAGTGAGAAGGTATGCTATGGACATCCGGTCTTCCAGGAGGCTATGGAGGAAAAGATTCAAATACAAGATCCTCTTGAATCCAAAACCTTGGAAACTAAAAACACCATAACAATACTGTAATCAAACCTACATTACAATACAGTTACAACAACTCGATCGGATCATCCATGCCTGAGTTTTCAGTATCATAAGCAAAGAGATGAAAATAAATTTGTTTGTCATTAAACAAGAAGTATCAAATGGTAACACATAACCAGAAACTAGAGGCTTCATTAAAACTTTACAAATCAGGAGCGTAGCTCAACCATCAACCATAACAAAATATGAGAGTGACTCTTATATACTCAGAGCAAACCCTTGAGACGTGGTCGAGAATTTTCATTGACGGATTTATGTCTGCATTCTTTCTAGCAGACTGCACATGCAACCTCCTGTCAGAAGAGATCTATATCATACTCAATCACATTTCAGAATGGAATTGTAGATGAGTCCTCTGGTTGACAATCCTTTTCTGGGTTTTCCATTTATGGTGGAAATGATTTTCAACCACCACCACCTGTCTCAATAACTACTTCATCAGGACTGGGGAAGACCCAAGTCAACTCTGCAACTATAGGACAAGGCGGGCTCAGTATTATGCCGTTTGGGTCTGAGACAGATGCTTGCGTGGAAGCTTGATAGTGGATGGGAGATGGGCAAGTGGACTGTCATGGATGGGAATATGATACTGAGAATAACGTGGGGGCCACACAAGCAAGAGCTAAAGGGGGGACAAGTGCCAGCGGGATGGTGAGTGAAGGGAAGGTGTGAGGGAGTGAAAGCGATATGGGAGCATCCACTTGTCGACCCAGGATAGGGCGCTATGTGCACATTCACATATCAGGGCCGCGAAAACAGGTTTGATTATTCACCGCTTTTGGGCCCGATGTGTGTCTCTAACTGACACGTAGCATCTCCAAAAAATTTTGGTTTCATCCCCAGCCCTCCCTATGAATTTTATCGTCTATGCATGTTGAGGCCCCGATATGATCAACGAACGTCGATATTAGGTACGCAGATCTCAACCGCCCATATTTGCGCACATCTTATCACTTGCGACAAAAGGTCACATCAGTCATCGGACTTAGGATAGAATCCAACATGTGGGTTTTTTACCCTCTTTCTTCCATTCCTCTGCTAAAAATGCCACTTCCTAGGGAAACACTCCCTTTACAAGTGAATGTGATAACACATTGTACCAATGAAGCATTATTTCTTTCGAAGATGATGTCATCTACGTAGACCAACACAATGAGAAAATCATTACCCTATGTTTTTATATATAGATTGTTGTCAATTGTTCCTCTCTTGAACCCTTTTTCTTGAAGATACTTATCTAGTCTGTAATACCAGGCACGAGGATATTTTTTCAACCCATATAATGATTTCTTTAGCTAGCATACAAAGTCAGGGTTATCTGACAGTTGGAAACCCTCTAGTTGTTCCATATAGACTTCTTCTTTTAGATTTCCATTTAGAAAACTGACTTGACATCCATTTGATAGAATTTAAATTGTTTATGAAATGCATAGGCAAGAAACATTCTAATAGATTCTAATCTTGCTACGGGCGCAATTGTTTCATCAAAATCTAGTCCTTCTATTTGAGGATATCCTTTGCAGAACAATCTAGCCTTATTTCTTACAATATTTCCTTTCTCATTCATCTTGTTTTTGTAGACCCATTTGGATCCTATTACGTTTTTATTTACTGGCCTAGGAATGAGTTCCCAAGTGTCATTCTTTTCAATTTGGTCCAGTTCCTCATTCATTGATTTTAACCAATTTACGTCTTTACTGGCTTCATTAAAGTTCTTAGGTTCCACCATGGATATGAATGCTATATGTGATTGCTCGGTGTCTTTGATTATCCTTCTCCTGGTTTGTACACCTTTGCATTTCTCACCAATTATCTGACTTTCAGGATGACTCTTTTGAGTAATTATGGAGGACGGATTTGATGTTGATTATTGTCATGACTCTTCTTGTTTGGGTGTCTCTTCTCCACCTGATTCATCATCTTCTTGTGACTATGATATTTTTTGTTCTTTATCTTCATTATTCTCATCATATTTTTCATCTGTCTTAGTGCTTATTCTCTGTTGATCTTTTACAGGAGATTCTTCATCAATTTGAAGATCAATACAATCCATTAATTTATGCATTCTTTTGTTAAAGCATATGTGTCCTTTATTGTTCGTTGCATATCCTAAGAAGATACCGTCATCAACTCTACTATTAAATTTTCCAAGATGATCATCATTATTCATGATGTAGCATTTACTTCCAAATACTTTGAAGGTTTTGATGATGCAGGTTGACCAAACCACAACTCATATGGATTTTTATCATTGTTCGACCTTAGATGCGCTTTGTTTAGAATATGAACAGTTGTGTGAACAACCTCCACCCAGAAGGTTTGTGAAATGTCCCTTTCACTCATCATAGCCTTTCCATCTACTAAAATGATCTATTTTGGCGTTCTACAACTCCATTTTGTTGAGGCATACTTGGAATATTATATTCTCTTTTAATTCCATGTTTTTCATAGAATTCTTTGAGAGCTCTTGACAAAAATTCTCCTCCCCTATTTGATTGAATTTACTTTAACTTCCTTCCTATTTGATTCTCAACTAATGCCTTAAACTTTTTGAACTTCTCAAACGCATCAGATTTTTCTCTCAAAAAGGGAACCCACATAAGTCTGGAGAAGTCATCAATGACTAGCATAAAGTAATGTTCTCCTCAAGTTCCTTCCTTTCGCGATGGTTCACATGGATCCATATGAACAATTTGAAGTGGTTTCTCTAAAGATGTGAAACTCTTCGATTTGAATTGAGCACAAGTCAACTTCCCCATTTGACAGGATTTACATACTGAGTTATTAGGATTAGATATTCTTGGAAGGTCTTTCACAACGCCTTCATTATTCAGTTCAACAATATAATCAAAATTTAGGTGTCCAAGCCTTCTGTTCCATAACCAACTTTCATAAAGTTTTCTTAAATGGCATTTATCCTTATCTTCCTTTAGAACATATACATTGTTTTCAGTTCTAACCCCTTTTTCAATCAACTCTCCTGTGTTTACTGTCTTTATTTTACAATTCTTGGTAGTGAAAGTGACTTCACATCCTCTGTCACATATCTGACTGACACTAAGAATATTATTCTTTAAAGCATCAACAAATAATACAACTTGATCTTTGCTTCTTCCATTACTTAAGATTACTATACCTTTACCTCTGATCTTTTCTGGAGCATCATTTCCAAAGGTCACACTCCCTAATTTATTTTCTTTGAGTAATAGGAACTTACTTTTGCCACCTATCATCAAGGATGATTTTAAGGATGGAAATCTGTTTTAAACCATAGAAACCTTGGCGAATCTTACTAATCCTTCATATGCCCACTATAACTATTTGGCGATATTTTTGTAAAAATATTCAAATTTATAAGGATTTTATATAGTTTTCCTAAAATTTTGGCGATTTTTAAGGTAAAATAAATTTATCCTATAGAATTTGGGGAATCATTTTTAAAATAACGAATCTTGTTTTTGGAAAAACCATGGAAAATTATCCCATGAGCGAAATTTAGCCCATAAAATCATCCATGCATGTCATATGACTAGAGCATTCGTTGTCAATATACCAGGTGTCTTTTTGTCTTTGAGCTGACAACACTAATCCACACTTGTTATCTTCATTCTTCTTCCAAACCTTGATGTTTTCATCTCTGTGATTTTAATCTGGCTTATAGTTTTTTGAGCAATAGTCTGCAGCTTTATGTCCATAATTATGGCAGATGTAAAATTTTGGTTCATTGAATAAGGGATCATAACAATTGTTATGTGTAATCTGCGTCCTTTTCCCATCCATCACATGATTTGCAGTCTATGGTTATTTTTTACTTGTATGTCTCATTCTTTTTTGTGGAAGATATTTATTCTTTGGCTATCTTGATTGCTCATTTCTACATCTTAAAGAACAATTTATAGGTTTGTGGCCAAAGTTAGAGCAGTAAAAACAATATTCATAGAAAAAATCTTTGTACCTGGAAAATGGTTGTCTTCTTTGAGCAGGTCGATTTCTTCCATGTTGATGATTTCCTTCAGTAGAGGGTGTATTATTTCTTTGTTATGCATATTCAGTTCTGGTATATTTTCCTTCACTCCTCCTTGGCGGTTGATTCTCTTCCTTTATTTCTACAGGTTTGTTGTTGTCAATGGTTGTAGATTTGACAAAATTGATGGATTCTTTGTTGCGTGGCTGACCACTACTTGATCCCTCTTCATAACCTAAACCAGTTTTGAACTTTGAATTCCTTTGCTGATTCAAAATGGAGGCTAACCCTTTTGAGGCTTTAATACTTGTCAGATTCTGATGATATAAGGCCTGAAATTTCTATAGATCTTTTCTGACAGTCACTACTTCAACTTCCAATTTTGAACCTTTTGTTTCAGCTTCCTTCGATTGTTGTTTGAGGATGTCTTTAATATTCTTAGATTCTTCTAACTTAACTTTCAATAAATAAATTTCTTTAGATGGTTCATTGCATGCTTTTTCATACCTGAGAAGTAACTATGTTTGTTTTCTTTACTTTTCTCTGAGTCTATCAATCTCTTCCATGGCACTCACAAGTTCTCCTTCAAGATATACTACTGCTTCACATTCAACGAACTCACTTCCTGTATCTTCAGTGTTTAGATATTCTAAATCTATTAGCATGATATCATTTATTTTATCTTCAATAGAAGAGTCACTACTTTCATCATCTGAGGGATCATCATCATTGTTTACACAAAGGCTTTTCTTCTTAAAATTATTCTCTTTATAGACCTTGTTGTGTTTGTGCTTCTCTTCATCGTCATATGTCTGATCCTTTATTTTGTGAGGACACTTATATGAAAAATGAACTATCTTACCACAGTTGAAACATTTGAAGGGAAGTTTACCTTTGTATTTGCCTGATTCTTTCTTCAGTCTTCTCACAAAATTTGCTTCAATATCATCTATATCAAAGTCCATGTTTTTCTCCACTTTAAAAGATGCCCCTCTTGTAGTGGATTTACCTTTGGTGATTCTCATTTCATAAGAAGTTAGGGTTCCAAGAAGTTGATCTAGTGTCAACGTTTTGAGATCAGTTATTTCCTCTATAGCAGAGACCTTTGAGTTAAATCTATCACGAAGAGATCTTAATATTTTCTGGGCTAGAAAAGATTCATCTATCGTTTCACCTAGGCCTTTCATAGTGTTGACAAGTTCTTCTATATGTAAGAAGTACTTACTAATAGTTTGGTCTTCATCCATCCTTAACTGCTCAAATTTCAGTCTGTGAGTCAGAAGTTTTGCGTCTTTCACCTTTTCATTACCGTCATAACTACTTATCATCTTGTCCCACATAACTTTTGTTGAATCGCAGTGCATGACTTTGACAAACTTGGCTTCAACAAGTCCATTGAGGATGCAATTCATTTCTTTTTCATTAAATCTAAACTCCAACTTATCATCTTTTGAGGCCAAGACTACAGTCTTCACATATCCCATTTAAATGACATCCCAAACATCATCACCCAAAGACATTAATTGTGTTCTCATTCTTATTTTCTAGAAGGCAAAGTTTGTTCCATCAAACAGAGGGGGTCTATTAGTTGAAATTCCATCATGACTAGTCATGTTCAAGCTTATGGATCTACCTTTGATCAAAGACATCGACTCTGATACCAATTATTGGAAATATAACTGAGAGCGGGGGGGGTGTGAATCAGTTATGTATATAATCTTGAAACTTTTCCAGTTATTTTCTGATTCTTTCTAGATTATTATTTAATGTGTTGATGATAAATTAACATGCATAGATATAGAATATTTGATCAATCACATAGAATACACAGAGACACTGATTTTCATGAGGAAACCGATAAGGGTGAAAACCTAATCTTCTTAGGATGTCCATCAAGATCCAACTTTCATGTACATCACAATCTTTGAGCTCCAACTCAAATATAAGGCTAAAACCTCTGATAGCAAGCTACAACTTGCAGAGAGCACCAACTCTCAGATTTCTCTAGCACCAACTAGATGGAAGCACCAATTCCCAGGTTTCTCTAGCACCCACTAGATGGAAGCACCAACTCCTAGAATATCTTCTAGCACCAACTAGAATTTAGAGGACTACAATACTCCCTAGCACCACCCTATCACCCTGATTGAATGTTACAAAAATTTACTTACTTTCTCTGTCTCTGATATGGTCTATTACAACTCCATGTCTCCTCTATCTCTTCTATCTTCTATTACTCTGTTATGCTTCTATACTCTGCTCTTTCTCCTGCTGCACAATATATTTTTGTTGTTCAACTTCTATTCTTCCTTTATACTCTATGTTGTCTCGGCATGCTATACGTTGCACCTTTGATCTCTAGTTCAGGTCCTGTACTTGGTCACATTCTACCCACATGCATAAATAATGAAAAATCACACCATCTTCTTTTTTATGCATGTCTTTCTCTCCTTGAGTTCTATGCCTTATCATCATTCAAACTCTTCATATTCCCTAGTGGTTATGTTTTATATGTTCATCATCAGTGGTCGTTCTCCAAGGATTCTTTGGATTCTTTGGCAGTTATCATGAACTTGTTCATCACTAGCGATCATTATCCTGAGATTCTTTGGCTTCTCTAGAAGTCACAATTCTTTGTCTTAACTACCAATTACAGTCAATTTTTTTTGGATTCTTTGGCTTCTAAGTGTTACACATGATTTTGGTCACCTTGGTGATGTCTTAAGAGTGATGTATTCAATCTCCCAACAAGGAATTTTTTCTTGAGAAAAGTGGCTCCTGTCTTCTTCCAAAAAACATACATTTAAGATGAGTTCACAGGATGCCTATGGTCTAGGGTGTGAGAATCCCTCATTCTCGCAAGCCACCCACACTTAGGGTGCGAACTTCTCACAGTATTCTCCATACACAGGGTGCGAACCTGTTTTTAAGCTTGGAATGGAGAAGAGGTCTCGAGGGTTCTAGAAGGGAATATTCTAGAAAATGAGTTGGAATTCACATGGTTGTCATTCTACTGACTTCTCAGATTTGATGGGATCATCCTCATCCATGTAACCATCTCTCCTTCTCTTATATATTGAAAGGTTTCTCATGGAAAAGGTTAAGCAAGATTAAATGAAGAATGGGTGAATGAATTGTGTGAAAAACCCTGCTTGGACAGAAGCTTGAAGACTCTATTTGGTCTATCAAGAGGAATTGGATCTTCTTCATGCAATTATAGAGCAATTGTGTGTGTTGGAACCAAGGGTCACTGAAAGGAAGCTTGCAACATCAAGAAAATCAGGTTGTATCTTCTACTTTCAATTAATATGATACAATGGCATGTCCCTTTCCCATAAAGTCACTCTTACTTTATCGTGTAATTCCTTGATCATATGCGTAAGTTGACATTGAATATACTTTGCTATATTCAATTTGGATTGGTTCGTTTTGTATTGGACTTGACTTCACGAGGGCACCAAAGCGAAGTGGGAACAATAGAGACCTAAGGAATCGATATAAAGGTATGTCACTTATTCCTTCCTATTAGTAGATTCAATTATTACAACTTATGGAAAGAGTCGTGTCCTGTCCTGTTTTGTTCTAGATCTAGGTGGATCTAGGGAGATCTGTCAGTATCCGCACCTAGTGATTTGTCCGATAACAAAATTGGTGACTCCACTGGGGATGCAACCCATTTTTTGGCGGTTTTTGGTGGTTTTTACTTGGTCATTTTCTCTTAACTCACCATTTTCCATTTTCATCAATCTCTGAGTCTTGAAGAGACACTGATAGACTCCCTGGGTCCAGAAGTTCCTTCAAAATTTTTGTCCTTTTTCCAAATTTTGCTTAGTTTCAAGCCTTCATGAACTGCACCCTTCTGTAGCCTGCGAGAACCACTAGAGTTTTCACTCTACTATTCAGTCTAGTGCAAACTTCTCGCATCCTTCTTGTGTCTAGCCTGCGAGAATCCTTCATTCTCGCACTGTACACCACTTCAAGACTGTGAACCCATTTGCAAATTTTTTGGATCAAGGTTTTTTGTATCCTCTGATGACTAGATTTGTATGTGTGTCTGAAAAAAACTTCTTTGGCCAGTGATTGATTGTTTCTTCACTTCAGATTTCGTGAATGATTCGTCTTCGGAAATCGAAAGCTCTTCTTGTTCATTTTTTCTCAACTATTACCTCTTGACCTTTTCTTAACAAGGATATAATCTCTGGTTTTGAGATCCGAGTGCTCGTTTGGTTGGGAGCCGGTGATCAGTTTAAAAGTTCGGATTAATTGTCTTTTTCAATTGCTCATTACTTGGAAAATTGTTGCCCTCATGCGTTTGAAGAGACTAGTCTTATCTGTTTGTTATTTTTGTCTTCATTGAAAGATTGGTTTGGTTTTTTTTTTGTATATTGCTTTGTCATTAGTTGCTAGTTTTTCTTAGTTTCACCACTGTTGTTTGGTTTCTAGTTTAAATTAAAAAACATTTTTTCTTTTTAAGCAATTTTTTATTCGAAAATATTGGCATTCAATTGTTGAAATAGAACGGATAGAGAATTTGCATTGTTCATGATTCGTTGATATTGCATTTCAAAGAAGATCATATATCGTAGTTCAAGTTGTTCCAAAAAACTCCTCTTTCCCTCCTATAAATAGGATTCATCGAACAATTTTTTTTTATCATTCATTCCTATCTATGCATTGTTGGGTCAGAGTCTCACACAACATCGGTTTCATTTCCGTCTCCTTTGAGTAACAACAACCTTTAATAATATTGCACAATTTTTAAAATTTAACTAGTCACTCTTTTTCTAGGACTCTATTACACCAACATTAGCTAGGCTAGAGCTTTGGAATAGGCAGTGAGATACACTCTCCAAAGCACAAAACACACATTAGCATCTTGTGGTAAGGAGTGTCAATTTCCATTTGCATCATTTTGTCCTGGGAAGCCCTTCTCACACAAGGGTCAAACCCAAGGTCGCATTGAGATTGACAGAGTTACTCACCCTACTTTGTTGATATCGGTGTAGAGATTGCACATATTACAGGGGTCACTTGAAGGTATACCCACAATGATGAGTGGAAGCCTCTCAAGTTGATTTCGGGCTAGATACCCTACCCTTACGTGTGGATCAGACTGTCAATTGTTCCCCCGGGCTTTATTGTTGTTCATGGTAACCTTAGTATCCTATCTTCTTAGGGTCTTACATAAGGTGACTGTGAAGGGGAAAGTCTTCATGGTACCTGGAATCAACGTTGGCCAAACTCACTCGAGGTGCTTGGAGGGTATACCCACAATTATGTGTGGGAGCTTGCACCAGGGTGTAAGTCCATTAAGCAGGTCGTCAACGTAACTTTTCCACCCTACCCCAACCACTTCTTGTCTCGTCCTTTCGACGTTGGATTTCATCACCAACTAGTGACTTTGGAATTAGAAGGTCTTGTTTTCTTGGTTTTGCTTCCTAGATTTTTACTAGCGCTTGCTCTTTGTTTACCCAAGTTGACCATAGAATTTCCTTCGTAAGTTTTTTAACTTGATCATAACTGACCCTCCACATCGTTCACGTAGAATGCAAGGCTTACCCCCAGAAAATCTAGAAGGTTCTCAACCCTTTCCTACCAACTCACCGGAGGGCTCTCCTCAACAGAGTGAAGTCCAAGAAATTGCCACTCCACAAGTGGAAGGAACTAACTCTCTAGAACAGTTCTGAATTACCAATTCTCGAGAGGACTTTCGACTTCATCCCAACTCCGAGAGATGCATTGTGTGAGTGAATTATTCCAAAGACTTGGTTGTTCAGTCTTCTGGATCACCGACTGGACCTTTCCTAGGACCTGAGGGTCAAGCTCCTTTTTGGACTACTAGCATTTTTAGATGGGATCTCTTTGGCTCAAGAGTAGGCGTTGATATCACTATCTCACCCGAGCTACCCGAAACATATGATCTAGACGCAATACCTTTTACTACTGCTTATTATTTTCCTAGTACAAAAGTTCCGCAAGCTAACCACATCTTGACTCTACCTTTACAAATGGTCCATTACATAGATACTACGAGTCTTCACACCGGGATTACCGTGGCTAGCCAAGCCCCCATTGGTACATTTATTTCGCCCAGAGTTACCCCAACACTTTCACCCATATACCATGCATTAAATGCCTCTATTCCCACTCCTGCGCAAATCTCCTTCGGGACTCCTGGCAGTTCCACTCCTTCTAGGAACCATCCTCCTGGTTTCATTCCAACACTTCTGCCTCCCCCTTTTAGAGGACCTTTTCCATCCTCTATCGGAGGCACTAATCCTAGTGGTACCATTCCGTCGTTCACACAAAAGTACCAGATTCCTGTTGGTGGACAATTTCACCAAGGAGGCCCAAATCAACCCCCCCTTGCAGGACAAATCCCAATTGGGACACAACCCTCGATTGGAGGGAAACCCCCACCGAGCCCACCCTATGGAAAAAGAGTACCTCCATCTTTGGCCCAGTATTGGAATCATATTATACAACATAACCCTCACCCGACTGGGGGGAAACAACCTCCAGCTAGCTCCATCATACCCCCTAGTACAGGCCAACCCTATCCAGGTACGTCTAATTCTATTTGGGGATCGAATGCTCAACCCCACACCCCCATTCAAGGGTACAACCCTATGAGTTACTTTCCTCCACACCAACAACCGAATCCACCTGGATCCTCTCATTATATGCAGTCTGCTTATGGTCCCACTAGTTTGCCGACATGACTCCCTCCCCAAATCCACTAGTACCCGCATGTGAATAGACAGTTAACTTTCTTAGCCACCTTGGTCCTCCCAGATATTTCGAGGATTTTAAATTATCCGATCCATCACTCTCCCCAATGGCCCGCTATACTGGCCAAACTACCATCCGACATCCCTAAATTCGATGGAAAACCGGGAGAGGACCCAAACAATCATGTAGTGACTTTTCACCTTTGGTGCTCATCCAACTCCTTGATGGATGACTATATTCGTTTAAGCCTTTTTCAGTGAACCCTCATAGGTTCTGTCATGAAGTGGTATATAGAATTACCATGAGGTTTCTTCGCCAACTTCAACACCCTCGCTATGGCTTTTCTCACCCACTACAAGTTACCAATCCACTATGAAACAGGGACCGAGATTTTGAGTTCTTTCAAACAAACAAAAGCCACTCATATCTCCGATCACATTCATGAGTGGCGACGGAGAAGACATCTCATCAAACTTGAACTTCCTGATCAGTTGTTGGTAGAGTGGTTCACGAAATCATTCATGAATGACATCAGTCATGACATCTCCATGGGTGGAGTTCTCATGGAAGAACAGGCCATTAGTCGTGCTGAATACCTTGACCTCGTTTACTCACAAATGGGTACTCTTTACGATTTACTCCTTGATGCGCCTTGTCCTTCTACTTCCACCACTTCAACTACTCCTGTTGCATCTCATGCAGCCGATGGTGTGATTGGCACTTTCCATGCCCAACTGCATTCCGTCCAAAACTCTAGAAACAACCCCAAACCCATTTCTTTTAATGTTCAAAATGCTTCGTCTCCTACCCCTCCCACTGGCAAGACTTCTAAGGTGAATGTTGTTCAATCTACCCCCTCTAGTAAAAACAAATCTAGAAAGGGAAAGGGTAAGAATAAGGAGGAAAAAAATAATTCGCAAGCAGAAAGAACCAAAACACCACCTGTTGACGATAGGGATAAGCGCAAACCCCGATACCCTTGTCTTATCTGTGGTGATGATCACGACACTAAGGATTGTCCACAACGAGCCAAGGTATCCAGAAAGGGAAAGGGTAAGAATAAGGAGGAAAAAAATAACTCGCAAGAAGAAAGAACCAAAACACCACCTGTTGACGATAGGGATAAGCGCAAACCCCGATACCCTTGTCTTATCTGTGGTGATGATCACGACACTAAGGATTGTCCACAACGAGCCGAGGTTACTAAGTTACTTCARGGGACCATGAAACCACCCACTCCGGATGTATCTTCACAACCCTTCCCTTCTCAACAACATGCCCAATTGGTCATTCATGACCAACCTTCCCCCTCCAATACATCCTATGTCTTAATGTGTATAGGAAATTCAAAGAAAAATGACATCACACTTACCACTTGAGCCAAAGATTATTCTTCCTCCAAAGAGAAGGTTGATGATATACCTCCTTCCTTTTTCCAACCATATCCCATGACTCCACCTACCAATGGTCCTCTTCATCTCGAACAACCAAGCCTCGACATAGTTCTTTGTCCTCCTCCAAAGGGCGTCGTTCGGAAATCGGCTTTCAATCCTCATGCCCGTGCTGCCCAGAAATCCATCGACTCTCCTCCTTTGACTAAATCCCACAACACACTCAAATCCTTTAATGGCTTCAGTTTTAAGCCTTACGATGTCCTCCCTTTGTTGTTGATTACGTTAGAAGGCAAAATGGTCCAAGTTGAAGTGGAAGTCTTTGATGTTCCTCTTGATTACAACCTTCTAGTTGGCCGTAGCTGGATTGATTCCATGCGCGCAGTTGTGTCGACTCTTTTCCATGTCGTGCATTTCCCACATCAAGGAAAGGTAATTACCATCGACCAATTATCCTTCTTTAACTTGGATGCATGTACCAATAATGTACCATTCATTGCCAAAACCCCCCCGGATACGAGAACATCGGTATGGGTCTTCTTAAAGACTCCTCATTAATGGGTACCTTCCCCATCCAACCACCCGATGTTCCACATCTATCTATCGCCTCGATCAACATGATATCCACCTCTATTCACAGAACCCCTGCATCTCACGACCCATGGATGGTACCCAATCCTGACAATGATCTTCATTACGACGATGAAATTCCTTTGAGTCCGGTCGAATCTCCGTATCAGTCCATTCAATCGACAACCCATTCTACCTCCTCTCTTGGTGATTTATCTCCAGATCCTTTTCGCGTCATTTTTCCCATGGATGAGATGATTATGTTTGCTATGGAAGACACCCCCTGGGACGATGGACATCATCGTTCCATCCTCTTCCTGGAACAACACACCATCGAGAGATACCAACGGATATCGACCCCGTCAACCGTTATCGTCATTTCTACTGTTCCTGACTCTACACACGATGTGTTTTCCAAAGGGAACTTAAGTAATATCTCACCCACCATCCCCCTCGACATATCCATAAAACCTGGAATTGTCTAAAATGTGCATATCGGAGCTTCATGTTCCCCTAACGAAATTGTCACCTACAAGTCGCTTTTCAAAGAATTTTGTGACGTCTTCGCCTGGAGCTATGAAGAAATGCTGGGTATTGACCCCGACATTGTGATACATGAGATTAAGACATACCCAGATGCTAAACTCGTCTGGCAATGCCTTCGTCCGGTCCACCCACGTAAAGCGGTCGCTATCAAGCTTGAAGTCGAGAAACTTCTCAAAGCCGACTTTATTTACCCGATGGCTCTCACTGACTTGGTTTCCAATCTGGTCTCGATCAAAAAGAAACAAGGCACAATCCGCGTGTGCGTTGATTATAGGGATATTAACAAAGCATGTCCTAAAGAAAACTTTCCTACCCCCTTCGTCGACCAGATCATTGACGATTGTGCTGAAAGTGAAATCTTCTCTCTGATGGATGGTTTCTCCGGATATAATCAAATCAATATCGTTCTCTCCGACGAACACAAAACCGCTTTTATTTGTCCTTGGGGCACTTTTGCTTATCGAAAACTTCCTTTCAATCTAAAAGACGCTGGCGCAAATTTTCAATGCGCTATGTCTTACGCCTTCCATGATATCAAGCACATCGTGCATCCATATATAGAAGACTTACCCGCTCATTCCATGTGCCGTGTAGATCATCCAATACACCTCCGAGCAATTTTTCTTCAATGTCGGTTTTACCATATACGCTTGAATCCTCACAAATGCGTTTTCTGTGTATAATATGGCCGACTTCTAGGCTTTAATGTTTCATGTCAAGGGACTAGGGTATATCCTTTGAAGGTCGAGGCGATTCTCAATCTCCCTCCTCCTTCTTGTCTTCAGTAGTTACAAAGTTTGCAAGGGAAAGAAAACTTTCTTTGTCGTTTCATCCCGAACTATGCTGAGCTAACTCTTGGATTCACACGACTACTCAAAAAGGGGTCTGAGTTCGTATGGGATACCACTTCCAACAAATATTTTGAAGCTTTGAAACTGTCCCTAACACGTACCTCGTTTCTCTTCCCACCTGATTACAACCGCGATTATTTCCTCTACCTCACAGCCTCGGATTACACCATCGCTATGGTTCTCATCCAGGAGGATGATTTTCATGACAAACATGTCATCTATTACCTGAGTTGAAGTCTTACGCCTACTGAAACCAAGCATTTACATGTTGAAAAACTGGCATTGGCAGTCGTCCAAGTAGTTCAACGTTTCCGGCACTATATCCTCTCTCGCAATACTACGGTAATTTCTAACTAAAACCCTATGCAACACATTCTCACACATCAACTGCTAGGGGGAAAGTACTCCAAATGGATCGTTATACTCCAGGAGTTTGACTTAGAATTCGAACGCGCTAAGTCCAAGAAATCCTCAGTGTTTGCCGAGTTGATATGCGAGTTTCCCTACTCTGAGACGAAAAATGTAGCAGCCGATTCATTACATGATGAATACCTTTTCTTGATTAGTTCCAATGATCTTTGGTATGTAGATATCATCATATATCTCCAAACCCAGACTTTCCGGCCCAATTTGTCTAATACTGACCGCCGTCAAATACGCTATCAAGCCCGTCAGTATATTATCTTTGATGATACTCTTTATCGTCGTGGGATTGACTCAGTTTTTCGACGCTGCCTCACGTTTGACAAAGCCGAGAAAGCCCTGAATGAATTCCATTCTAGAGCCTTTGGTGGTCATATGTCTGGGTATGCTACTGCCTAGAAGATCTTGTAAGCAAGGTATTTTTGGCCTTCTTTATTTAACGATTGTATCATTTCCGTCCAAAAATGCCACACTTGTCAGACCTACAACCATAAAATATGGTCACATCCTACTCCTCTTCACCCTATGGTCTCCGTTGGTCCTTTTGCGAAATGGGTTATCGATTTCATGATATGTCACCCTCACTCGGCTGGGGGGCATGGATACATTATTGTAGTCGTAGATTATTTTACGAAATGGGCCGAGGCGATGCCGACATTTGACAACACCAGGAAGACCAAAACATTATTCATATTCAATGACATCATAGCTCATTTTGGTGTTCCTCAAGCTATCATCACTGATCACGGTAGCCACTTTAGAAACTTCATGATGTCTGAACTCACTGAAAAGTTGGGTCTTCTCCATGAAAACTCAACACCCTATTACCCACAAGCCAACGGCCAAGTCGAAGAAATTAACAAAGTCCTCATTACCATGCTTCGACAAATGATAGGGATTCACAAAATGAGTTGGAACACGATGTTGTTTTCAGCATTGTGGGCTTACCAGACATCCATTAAGTCTGCTACCGGGTTTACACCATTCTTGCTAGTCTATGGTCTAGAATCCATCTTGCCGATTGAATGTAATATACCCTCCCTAAAACTAGCCGTCAAACTCCTCCCAAACACTTTTTCCGAAGACTAAAGTTTGTTTCATCTCATGTGATTAGACAAAACTCGTCGCGATGCCACCCTAGTCATAGAAGCTCAGAAGAAACACGTCAAAGCCTAATACGACAAACATGTCAAGTCTCGTGTTTTCTCCGAAGGTGATCTTGTTCTCCCTTATGAACAAGATCGGGATATGCTAGGAGCAGGAAAATTCGAAGCTATGTGGTGAGGTTCTTATATCATTAGACAAGTTTTGGAGAAAGGAGCTTACGAGTTAGTGGACTACGACGGTATCCATTTGAGCGAACCCAGAAATGGGTTGTACTTAAAGAAGTACTATGCCTAAGATCACTTGTGCATGAGTACATGTATTTTATTGTATCATACTTCTTGTGTGTTACTGTAGTATGTTTTTTTGTTATCTGGTCTCTGCCCTTGACTGCTTATGTTACATTGTGTTTGGTTTCCAGATGTCGGAGTCTTCGCTACCCCACATTGGCTTCACTGATGGCGCTAGTCGTAGTACTCAGAACCTTGCTTCTGCTGCTTGGGAAATTTATGGCCCTACAAACGAACTTATCACTCTACAAAGTGTGTGTCTCGGCCGTGCGACCAACAATATTGAAGAGTATAGCACCGTCATCGAATTGTTGATCGATGTTATTTCGCTTGATATCTGCCACTTGGTTGTACGAATCGATTCGCAACTAGTAGTACTACAAAGTAATGTCTATGCTATTCAAAGTCCTACTTTATTACGAGTATATTTATGAATTCACCTCTTGGAATGTTATTTTGATTATATTTAGTACCAACACATTCCTAGATGTCTAAATACATTGAATAACGCATTAGCTAACTATGTATTAGACAGACATTTGGGCTAGTTATAAACCAATTACATCATATGTATCACACAACACAAGATAATCTGGTAGAAGTCGTATATATGTATATAACGATTAAACATTTTTTACAAAAAGTCTATGTCCAAGGACCAAAATCTCAAAATTTGAAGCTCATAACCTCTAAAAAATAGCGTCATGGGTGACGCTCATGATAACACACAACTACCCGAGCCACCCTACGAAGCAGTCGGCCAATAGACTTTGACACGCCCACAGTGTGGCACTGATAACGCCTAGGGATCTCCCAAATAACCATATCTGGAATGTCAGCAATCAACTGCTCCAAGTTTTTCTCCACTGCCTCATAATCTTTGGCATCCCATCATTCCACTGGAGCTGCCTCTCCTTGCCACTGAATAGGAGACATCCCTGGAGGTCGATATGCCCCCACATCTATGTCATCAAAAAGATATTTTTTTATTAGTTCTTGGACAAACATAAAAAAAAATTTATATGATAAAAATTACAAAAACATTTAAAAGAACAAAATCTCTACTTCTTACCTAGGTCACCCCACTGAGCATCCTCAGGTAGGGCCAAATCTGGATCCCCTTGGAAATCCAAACCAGTGTATGCGTAGTCATCAATCATAAACATTTGTGGCCACAACCAGTTTAAAAATGAATCATTGTACTTGATAATGGGCCCAGCTACGTGTCGGGCCATGAGGTTGCACCACCTCAGCGTCCTCAGATCCTATGGGGCCGGTAAAACCCAATCAACCTGTAATCTCAGCAATGGGACCCTCTCGAGAAAAAATGACACCAAAAGGGATCCGTACCCAAAATGATTCAAGTTGCCCCTCCTGCATTTCGTCAATTTCCTCTTCATACTGCGGAGAAATGCATCTGACCAGTTGAAGACTCATGGCTCTATGCACTCTATGGTGTATTGGAAGTAGCTCTGGAGAGCCATGTGTGGAGCTGTGCTCCCGACCATGCATGCTATAGTGAACAAGATGGTTCACAGGGTCAAGTTTTGGAGCCCCCAAATTGAAACCTTTCCCTTGCTTCATTCTGCCTCTGGAACATAGTACTGGCGACAATACTCACTCATAGGGAGTCCACCACCTCAGCTACCGGTCAAGCTAGCGTGGTACCCACACTGTGATAACCCTGTTAGAAAATAGATATCCTCGATATCTAGGGTCAATGTGTGGACTCCCACATGAAACATTTTTTGGTCCACATCCTACATATGAGCCAGGTACTCCAACAACCTGATTTGGGCCCTCATGCCCAGAACCTAGAAGAATTTCAAGAGCCCACAGTCTTGGAGGGAAGAAACGGTACCCGGGTAATTCTTGACAATGGCATCCTCCTCCTCATGTTCTCTTTCTCACCACTTCAACATCGTGATGGTCAAATGCCTGCACAAGAATCATAAGAGAAGGGTCAACAACTTATTTCAAACCTTGGCATATTTTTTATTGAGCAAAAATCAAGTTGAAATTTCATTTTTTGGCCCCCGCATGTGCCCCTTTAGCACAGTGCGAGATTATCACAGGTGCCCTTAAGGCCTCCTGCGAGAATTCTATATTCCCGCAGGTCCCACATGGATAGCCTACGAGAATGCTCGGGTGCAAGTTTTGGCCCTAAAATGAACCCAAAATATTGAAAATTGCCAATAAAAACTAAAACTAAACCATGGAAAAGGTAGAAGATCAAGAGCTTACCTCGTTGGCAGAGACGGTTCACCAAATGGTCGGTTGTGCCTCCCACGATCAAGCAACGAAATTTGGGGGAAAATGAGGTTTATTGGGCAAAGTTCTTGGCAAAATCACAATGAAAATGGTAAAATCCCTTTTTACCCATATTTATTCACTTTTTACCATTTTTGTTGATTTTTATATTGTTTTGTCCATAAAACCTAATGCCTAATAGTCCTATGAGTGTGACTTTTTGCAGATATAGAAACTTTGCAGTCCATGTGAAGGAGTACGGATGTTTTTTCTTTTTTGTCGCGTGTACGACTACTTTTTATGTTTTTTAGAAAAACCTCGAGCTCAGTCTTCGTTTGTTCTCGTGCTCAAAAATACATGAGAACGTAATCGAGTATACTTTTCTCGTCTTTTCGTACTCGTCATGGTAACACAAAAATGACGAACGCAGAAGAGTATCCTTTAAGCTCTTTTCACACTCCATAAAAATGAAAAGATCATTGAGTGACCTTGTTCTGTTCACGCTCGTAAAAGTATCTGAAAAAAACATTTGATGGGTGATATTTTATCACTTTTTCAGCCCTGTCGAACTATTTTACAAAAAAGGAACTGAGAGAGTTCTCTTTAAGTGTTTTTCAGACTCTCAAAACATGAAAAACCCTCGAGTTTTCTCTCTTTGGACTCGTTAAACAAACATCGAAAGACTCGTAATGGGACCAAGCCACTCCTTCCTAGGGTTATTTAAACATACTCTAAGGGACTCGTCTGAATGATGAGCTTACATAAACAAGCATAAGTTATCCTCCTCAAGCTTGCGTAAAAATAAAGAGGTACTCGCCAGAAATGGTGGGGGAAATTGTGGGAAAGGGATGTGTTTTCGTATTCATATTAGTGGCAGTAAGTGTCGCTCTTGAACATGACACCCCCTATTCATTATTTGAAGCCGGTTTGGGAAATCCATTTGTCTCTCATTCAACTTGCTACAAGGTCATATCCTGGGTCATCTTTGAGTCAGTGCTGCCAAGTCCTTGGTCGTGCCATTCATATGTTAAAGAGAAGTTCATCCAATCCCTCTATTGAGTCGGCCATTTGCAGTTTTCCATTCTTACTATGTCAGCCTTCCCTGTGTCCGTTTCAACCTATATTCATACTCTATTTTACCTTCAAAATCTGTTACTCATTTCATGTCATTGATGGGGGATACATCAAGGCCCTCTTGTGATGAGTCTTTTTCCGTCGAATCCAATTCATTATCTGTAAATAAGACTTAGAAATTATTTGGTACCTTGGAACTTGCATGCCTCAATGGCAGGTTTCCTCACTTTTGACTGTGGGTTTTCATTATTGACCTTTGATTGGGAGATTCCATCGAATGTTCGACCTCAACTCATTTATTCACATTCAGTGGATTGTGCTAGTGTACCTTGGGAGTCATTGAAATCAATGGTGATTTACCTCACACTTGTTAACAGTTTCATCAATGACCGGTAATCAAGTGGTTTCTACCATGTTCGACTTCAGCACATGTAATCACATGGCTAGATTCGTAATTTCAGGTGACGGGATTGAAGACCCTAGGTCTCATCTTTTTGATCCAGGCTTCGATGGAGTATGTATGATTTGCATCGACACATAGATCCACTTTGTATGTCATGTGGATATGTCGTCTTAATTTGAGTCTTCTCGCATAGATCCACAGTGTATTCCTGGTGTCTATATAGTATTTTGACGGCATGGATTCACGGTGTATGATTGGTGGCCATGACCTATGTTCATGATGTCATCCGTATGTGATCTAAGTATGGGAATGCCTACCTCAGAACTGGTATTATATTCTTCCGATGATTGGTTGTTTACAAGTTTCTAATTAGGTGCACTCCTGGTTTCTGACACACACATGCAATTTACAAAGTATTTCGGTTGTCATAGATTTTGGCCTCATACTTTGGGGGGCATTCTGTTACACATGATTTTGGTCACCTTGGTGATGTCTTAACAGTGATGTATTCAGGCTCCCAACAAGGGCTTTTTACTTGAGAAAAGTGGCTCCTGTCTTCTTCCAAAAAACATACTTTTAAGATGAGTTCGCAGGATGCCTATGGTCTAGGGTGTGAGAATCCCTCATTCTCGCAGGCCACCCACAGTTAGAGTGCAAACTTCTCGCAGTATTCTCCATACATAGGGTGAGAACCTATTTTTAAGCTTGGAATGGAGAAGATCTCTCAAGGGTTCTAGAAGGGAATCTTCTAGAAAATGAGTGGGCATTCACATGGTTGTCATTCTACTGACTTCTCAGATTTGATGGGATCATCCTCATCCATGTAACCATCTCTCCTTCTCCTATATATTGAAAGGTTTCTCATGGAAAAGGTTAAGCAAGATTGAATAAAGAATGGGTGAAAGAATTGTGTGAAAAACCTTGCTTGGACAGAAGCTTGAAGACTCTATTTGGTCTATCAAGAGGAATTGGATCTTCTTCACGCAAGTACAGAGAAATTGTGTGTGTTGGAACAAAGGGTCACTGAAAGGAATATTGCAACATCAAGGCAATCAATTTGTATCTTCTACTTTCAATTAATATGATACAACGACATGTCCCTTTCCCATAAAGTCACTCTTACTTTATCGCGTAATTCCTTGATCATATGCGTAAGTTGACATTGAATATACTTTGTTATATTTAATTTGGATTGGTTCGTGTTGTCTTGGACTTGAATTCATGAGGGCACTGGAGCGAAGCGGTAACAACAGAGACCGAAGGAAGAGATATAAAGGTATGTCACTTATTCCTTCCTATTAGTAGATTCAATGATTACAACTTAGGGAAAGAGTCATGTCATGTCTTATTTTTTTCTACATCCTAGTGGATCTAGGGAGATCTGTTAGTGTCCACACCTATCTATTTTTCCGATAACACTAATCCCCTTCCTTCGTGTGACCACCGACGATGTCCATACACCTATTCAAAAGGTGCTTCAAGATCTTCATCTAGTGAGTGATAGCTCCTTCTTTCGATATGATCTTGGGTGATGAACTCATGTGACACGCGATTGCGGGCATGTCCAAAGGTTGTTTGAAACAAAATGTGTTTCTCCCTGCAATTTACCTCGAGCCTCCATGTGCCCTTTCTCCAAAACCTTGGTTTCAATTGCAGCCCACCTTCATCTTTTTAAATTTTTTGCACCTTCAATCCCCACAATGCGATGGGACCATCGATCTCACGATATTGAGGGTGCTCCTAAAATGACATGTCAGATCTAACCTTATTAAATCAATGGATGTGATTTACTTCATGATCTGGGCTTCAAGAATTTCAAATCTCAAACTCTGCTTTCCTCTGTATGCCAATATTCTGAAGTGGAAGATCTATTGACACATGTCCCTATCAGATTAATGGTCAAGATCTCCTTCAGGTCTCCGGACTCCGAAGATTTCAAATATCAACTTCTCATTTCTTCTGACTAGATATCTTCCAAAATGGAAGATTTGTTGACATCTTTCCTCTTTAATCCAATGACTATCCTCTGCTCCAGGACTTCGGCCTTTTCAACTCTTCAACGCTTATCTTTTCCATGAACACTTTCACCTGGAGTCAACGATATATTGACACGTACCCTCCTACATGATCAATGATCATGAGTGACTTCAACACTTTGAGATTTGGGAGTTTCAACTCCTATGCACTCATTTCGCCTGGTGTGCTTTCACCCGAATGCATAATCTTCTGACACGTACCCCTCCTGGCAATCAACAACTAGGGTATTATTTGGGTCTTTAGTGTTCAATAATTCAGGAATTTAGGATAATTTTTGCTTCATTCTCCTCCAGAGTGGTCAGCTGCTAATTAATTCATAGGCGGTGGAGACCTCTTGTTGTCGGTTAACACTTCCACTTACACTGTCCTTCCACTGAACTAGATCAACGATTGAGAATGCACCTGAAGTGATCTTCAGATTGGATGACTGAGAGAGACTTCCAACCTTTTTCCTTCTGGACTTTGAGACTTTTAACATTTTTTGGTGATGAAATTCTTGAAGTAAATCTCCCGGAGTGACGTAGCTTGCTTACATCACTTGTTGACATGGCACGAGCCAATTTCCTCTTGACACTTGTCATCATATGATTATGCCATGTTTACTTGCTGATGTGGTATTCCACATGTATTTGTTGACGTGGTCTTCCACATGTACTTGCTGAGGTGGTCTATTGACGTGGGTGAGACGTGTAGGCAATGTAGTGGAGGTGGAGGCAGAGCATTGTAGTGGAGTGTGACGTCGGAGTGCGGAGGTGGTATGTATGAGTGGTTTGGTGGCTTAATCAGAGGGGAGGTTAGGAGGTAAGTGGTAATGAGTGAGGGAGGTCCGAATTGAAAAGAAGGTGACACGTATGAGGGTCTCACATGGGAAATACCACGAACTCAGACCCCTCCCACAGTTAAAGGCAGAAAGGATGGGGGCGTCCGATATTCCCTGTCGAGCGTAGATCTGAGTGCCCTATTATCAGCCACTGATATTAGCGCACCCTTCTTCTAACTTATTCTTCCCTTCCACTTATTTTTATCCGACGACTGATAGAAATTTGGGTGATCGAGATCTCAGACATCAGCCCTTTCTTATCCTATCCTTCCACTTAAATCAATGTGATGGTTGTTGGTCCTCTAGATCAGTGATCCAATGGCCATCGTCTCTCTTCCTCCTAAGCTTCTAATCTCTCCGACTTAGAAGGATTTCTAAGTGTTCACGGGTCTTGACCTTTTCTCCTCTTATGAGTCTGTCTCTTGGACCTCGTGTGCACTTCTGGAAACTGCTATCTCTTCTGAGCTTTCTCATCTTCTACACTCTTGAGGTTTGGTTTGTTGTTGTTCTTGGCATCAATGATAAGAACATTCTTTCTTTAAACATGCCAACACCAAATGTTTCCTAGAAACTTACTTCAACAAATACCAAACCTCAATGTAGTGGTCAAGAAAAAAGAAGGAAATCCACTTGAAACTCGGACTATGGTGGAGACAAGGACCCTACTAAGAACACAACAGAAAAGGCTCATACTTTTCACACTTCAAAAAAAATAAAAAGATATAGTCAAAAGGAGGGTTAAGACTTAACTGAAATTGAAGAAAGTCCCAAGCCATGGAAGTGGATGATGTGATAGACGAATTGAGTTGGATAGAACATAAATTGCTTGAAACTAGGATGATTTATGAATAAATGGCTTCTCAAGAGTAAAAAATATTTGAAGAGGAGTATGTTATGTTACACTATAAGGTAAACATGAAAAAAAAAATTGTATATAAATGGAAATCAAGAGTCGATTTTCATGAGGTTCCACCCTGGAAAATCATGCAATTTCGTGATGCAATCACATAAGATTTTAAGGATTCCATTTTTTACATAGAAAAATAAAATTTGGTTTTAAAAGAGAGAATGAATGAATTAGAAAAATATTTATTTCCAAAACCTTTATTTGTCAATCCTATCATTTCAATATAGACAATGTTCAGTCCTGATGATGTCCCATCTATACCAATTTAATATTAAAGGGTTCATATAGCTTACTAATGGATGTAAAGAAATACATTGGAGATGGTATTAAGAAAACAATATAATTATTCCTTGAAATTTTGGAATTAGCACAAAGCTCATCTACTTTATCAAGAGGGTGTTGCATGTTAAATATTATCTCCATAAATATTTAGAAAATGATGAATGATTCTATAAGGAAGCAGTGGGAACATTTGTACTGAAGGTTTCAATTTTGAGAGAGACACATAGAAGAGACCAAAACCTTCCCTCTAAGGTTCACATGACACAGATCAATTCTTGTTGGATAAAGAGAATCAAATTTCTAAGAGACTTGTTGTTTGAGTGTTATAATAGTAATATTAAAATGGGTGACATATTCTTGAAATTTGTTGATTTGACCAAAGAATTATATGGCCCACATTTAATAATGGATACAATAATTTTATCAAGGGAGAAACTACTGAAACAATTATAAGCATTAGAAGTTTCCCAGGCAATAGTTTAATAATTAAATTGAGTTATATAAAGACTAAATAGAAAGGTGTCTAGTTTGGTATGTAAAAAAGAATGAAGACATAGAGGACATACTCCATCAATTAATCCTTGATTTGAGAGAAATAGAGAATGAGTTATTCGAAACTAATATTAGGCATGAAATAACAATTGCTCCAAGGAGGGAGTATATTTTACAATGTTTAGAAAAGGCCTTGGTTAACATAATCGAGACATATCAACAAGAATTATTTACATTAGTTATGCCACCTCAAACACAAAAACAACCTACAAAATACACCACAACAAAAAAATGATGGTTCACAATTTCCATTACAGTAGGTCTAGTCACCATCCTCTTTCTTTCAACATTTTTTCTTCCTCAGTCAATAATCATTTTTCCTTTTATGTTCCCATAATCTATGAAACCAAAGGATGACCCCTGACTATTTGTTTTTTCTTCGAGGTCTCTCTTCATTTTATGGTCCATGGGAGCCCCGTTCTAGTCCTCTTTGAAGGAAAAAAGTAATTTTCTTTTATCGAAATCTCAGGAATTAATGTTTATTTCATTAAAGACACCTATTATTTTTGGGGTTCCCCAAAGAATTATTCAGGACATAACATTATTGATATCTAAGACTTTAAGTTCTAAGCACGATATTTCAAACGTGTTTCTAAAAACTATTTTTTTGCATTTAATGAAATGATCATTTAAAGTTCTCTACCATATGCAGTCCATATTTTCCTTTCCCATGCTGAATATTTTGTCTTACTTTGGTGAATGTTGTGATGGAATTTTTATCCTATGATACTGTATACTCTTTAGTTTATAATCTTGTACAATAGTGTAAATATTATCTTTCTATAATATACCTTGTCCTTTCTCAAGTATTCTTTGCATGTAAATATTTATTTTAGGAATAAGCATGGTCCTTTCTCAGGCATTATTTATATTCTTGCATATTATTTAAAAATAGAGGAGTGATACCTCTTTAAAAACGTAAAGGGATTTATCCTCTTGATGTTGTATTTAGGACCATAATATAGTATTTTAGATCAACATTTTTTGCGACCATACTATGGAACTAAACAAAAGGATGCTTGCTCAGAAAAAAAATTTGGATGACTCTACCAAAACTCAACCAACCCCAAATACAAGTTGGACTTAGAGATAAAAGATGTATCTTGCACCAGTTGTAACAATCATAATAGCAAGGAGTCATGAAGAAATCAAATAACTTGGGAAGTTATTTCTCAAGAAAAATAAATGACAATATATTTGAGACGAAGAAGACAATCATAAACTTAAAAAACATGGAATCATAAAAATGTTTATTAAAAAGAAGTAAAAGTAAGAAACTTGAGATTCACCAAGAAACCCGAAGTTCAAAATATGAATCCAATGGTATAATAATCGTTGGTGACCAATATGAAAAAAGAAATGAAATTCCCAATGAAGAAAGAGAAATAAACGAAAGACAAATAAACCCAAGACGAAGATTTAGGTCTATCCCACACAATTTACGAGGAGAACAACATATGTTGCAAACTCTACGTCAAGAAATTTTACCTGTATTTTCAGGTGATGAGATTATGGATCCTAAAATGAATATGTGTATGTTCCTTAGTATTTGTGATATTCATTTGATTGAACATTATTATTTGATGGTTATATCCTTTCTGCAAATTTTGATAAGACCAATGTATGAATGATATATTTATCTTCCAACTCAATCAATTGGTTCACTTGAGGATATAGAATATATGTTCATGACCTAATATTCACATCCTATTTCATACCATACTCTACTTAATTCGCCCAAATCCATATTCAAAAAGGTGAAAGGTGAAAGGATCTTAACTTTTGATTTTTCAAGAAATTTAATCAAATCCCAGATGGGAAACGCCCAAATGATCCTAGCATATATGGATGTTACAATAATTTCATGCCATCAAATGTGAATTATGCAATAAGATATGCACAAAAAAAATCATTAAATGAAGTAATTCAAAAATCCAAAGAAATGGAAGAATACATGTTAGAAACTAATTTTGATCCTCATATTATTCTTGGAAAAATGCAAAGACAAATGATAAGTCTGTCAATATCACCTCAGGGACCATCCACCTATGGAATTTATGAAATTCAAGTGATTGGGAAGGAATTATGCAAGGATTTCCCCCTAATGTGATAAATTATCTTGGAGTTGTTCAAGAAACTAGACAAAAGATAGAAATTTCTTAGATGAGAAGAATTATTCGATAGATGTAGAATGAGATAACTTGACTCAAGAGGAGTGAGAATATCATTCTTCCATATCAAAATATGAGAGCTCTATAGCATAATCAAAGAGGATGAAATGATAGAGAGAAAATAATTGAACATCCTAGAGAAAGAGCACCCAGAGTCCCAAATCCAAATGCTATTGTGCTAGATGGAATTATAGAAGAGGAAAAGTTTGAGAAATTTGATCAAGAAACAATCATTGGTCAAAATGAAGTATTGGGATTTGTCCAAATGGAAGAAGGTTCATCATATTTTCATATTTTTTATGAACAATAATATTATGAATATTCACAAGACAATATTACTCATACTAGAACTCAATCAAATAAATTCAAGACAAGGGAACGACTATAAAAATAAAAATAAAAACCAAACATTCAAGAGCCAAAAAATAAACAACCAGTTATTAATCAGAGAAAGACTTCAATTCAAATGAATTATAATTTGGTTTATGAGTTAACTAAGCTTCAGATTACGTTTCCATTTATGGAGGTAGTTAAGATACTCCATCAAAGAGAAAATATTTTAAAGATATTGGATGATACAAATTCAAGAATAGAGGCAACTTTGATGAACACAAGATAACAACATAATATCACATCAGTAAGACCATGAAGCAACTTACCACCATTTTATATATCCTTAGAGAAAAATGATTTTACACTACATAATTGTTTTGTGGATAGTGGATCTACTAAAAATATCAATCCATTATCAATAATGGAAGCTCTTGGAATAGAATGTAGAAAGTAATATGAAATTGGTGAAAATATATATTTCATTGACTCAAGAAAAGTTCCATCTTATAGAGAAATTAAATATTTTTGTGCATAGATAAGTGAAACACCCACATTATAGCAATATTTACTATCATAGGGGTTGATGTACCTCCAACATATGATGTTGTCTTAGGAATATATTGGTGCTCATTTATTGGAGGATATATAATGAATGACAGAAGTTGCATGATGCTTCCAAACAAATAGGAAACAATGATGATAGTTCCTCTAGAACATATAAAACGAACATCATTCAAGAAAAGGGAAACTAAAATGATGTAGAACTATGTATATGTTGGAATAGAGAATTATGTAGTTTTCAACACAGAGAAAAATAATTCACCTAAGTAAAATGAACAAATTCCTTTTCAAGGTTTCTGGAAAATGTCATTTGATGGCGCTTTCTCTAAGTCTAGAACTAGAGCTAGTATTTTTTTCAAAAGTCCTAAATCTTGAATTTAACCAAATTTAATCATATTAAAGTTCCCTTGTACCAACAACGAAGAATATTATGAATAATTCATTCAAGGAATGATCTTGGCCCTTAAAATCCAAGTAAAAGATCTAGTGGTGATTGGTGATTCATAATTGGTTATTAATCACATCAAAAGAAGATATAGAATCAAAAAAGAAACATTGCAAAATTATGCAAGGAGAGTGTGGTAAATCATAGGCTCTTTTAATTATTTAAATATTTCTTTTGTTCCTCAAGAAAATAATAAAAAAGTTGATTCATTGGTTGTGGAAATATCCATTTCCAATACAGATGATTCTCAGAATAAAAACATTTTTCATGCCAAAATAGTTTTTTGGCCCTGGATACCCGATAACCAAGAGTATTGGAAAGTTTTTGAAAATGACAAGCATATTGAAATATTTATTACAGACCATGACTCAACATTATCTGATGTTTTAGATGAAAGCCAAAATTGTTAGAACAAAATTCATGATAAAAGTGTTATGGTTCTTCCAAAGAATCATGTCGGTTTGGATTCTCTTTTTAAAAGAGAGTATCAAACAAAGACCTTGGATCCAATAGAATAACAGTTTGTTAGAAAGGTTTAAGATACATAAAAAATCAATATCAGTGCATCTAATTCTCCAAAATGCATAAAGCTTGGTACTAGTTGTACTATTGAAAATATAGAACAATATACCCTTATGTTCAAATATTTTCAAGACATCACTTCTTAGAGTTATGATGATTTAAAGGAGTATTAAATGTATATATTCCAACATATTATACCACTCAAAGAGGGATAAAAACTTTTTAATAAAATATTAAGAATCATAAATCCCAAATTGAAGTTGTTAGTAAAAACGGAATTGGAAAAATTGGAAAAAGATGGCATAATTTGTTCAATCAAACACTCAAAATGGATTTCAAATGTTGTGGTAGTTAGAAAAAAACATGGAGAAAATAATATCTATGTTGATTTCATAGATCTCAACCGAGAAAGTATCGAAGACAACTACCCACTCCAAAACATGGAGATTCTATTGCAATGGGTCACTGGTTCTTCACTAATGTCTATGGTCGATGGATATTATGGATATAATAAAGTCCTTGTAGCTGAAGAAGATAAATCAAAGACTGCATTCATTATAGTATGGGAAACATATTCTTATGTATGTATTATTTTTGGACTAAAGAATGCTGGTGAAACTTTTCAAAGAGTAATGGATCATATTTTTAAAGATCTGATTTGAAAATTTATGGTAGATTACCAAGATTATTTTTTTGTTCATTCAAAAGTAAGGGAAAGACATTTCAAACATATGAGATGAGCCTTCGAATGATGTATGAAGTTTTGTTCCATATTATGCTACAATTGTTAAGCAAATAAATAAATAAAAATTTGTAAGATAGAATTGTATTACCTTTCAAAATTAGAGTTTACATATAAGGTCTAAGAGACTAGTGTTGAGGCTACCATGAAAGGAAACCAGCGCCACCACCAGAGATAAAAGTTTGATAGTGTTCTGCCAATTCTATTGTTGTCTAACAGTCTAGTATGATGTTCATTCAAAATATCTAAGCTAAGCCTATTTCTTAAATAGAAAAGATAGCATTGTGGCTTGATATGCTAGATATAGGCTATGAGAAATAAAATATAGTAGACCATGAGAATTACTTTCTTGTGTAGCTATGTGGGAAATAATGCTTTGAAATGCTTGGCCATTTCGGATCCATCATTTCCTGAAGCATCTCCTCTGTGGTGCGATGGTTTTCTTTTTATACTGGGGGAATCAACAACTGGCGGTTCTCGTACTCGCATGACACAGGGTCGATCCTCGTCGGCTACCACTATAACCCTAGGTGAAACCACCCAGCCCGCAAGAATGGCGCACGAGTAAATATGGGTGAGAATCAAACATGAGACTTCATTTTACAAATTTTGTTCCATTTACACGGAACTTGCCAATCCGTCTACACCTGTGCGGGCCTTTGTGGTGCGATGTTGAGAAGGGTCTTGAGCTCCATAATCCAGAAGCTAGTCCAATCGCGTTTCCATCAACTCTTGGTTGAATTTCATTTCTGCATTGTCCTTGCATAGAGCCTGAATTGTTTCTCTTTGAACATCAGTGGAACCAGGATGAGGTGGGGGGGGGGGTGGGAGCAGAACTGCTTTGAAATGCTTGGCCATTTCGGATCCATCATTTCCTGAAGCATCTCCTCTGTGGTGCGATGGTTTTCTTTTTATACTGGGGGAATCAACAACTGGCGGTTCTCGTACTCGCATGACACAGGGTCGATCCTCGTCGGCTACCACTATAACCCTAGGTGAAACCACCCAGCCC
>JASDQU010010517.1:109339-121485 GCA_032191745.1 Picea mariana | reverse complement strand
GGGGGGGGGTGGGAGCAGAACTAGATGTAATGTCTGGATTGGGGGGAATTGAACTAGCTGCAAAAGTCAAGGGTGGATCTTCTAGTGACTTACATTCTGTGTCTTCGCTAGTGGAATGAGGAGGTTACTAAGCCATGTTATTGTGGGAGGGAGAAGTGCAATAGGAATGATGAATGCAAGGAGGCTGAGCACTCTATGGGTAATGTGTTCCTACTCAGATCAAGCATCCTTGGATTCTAGGCATGAAATGAGTGCAGGGTGAGTCACATCGAGGAAGAGAGGAAATGTAGAAGGTGTGTGAGGTAGAAGTTCGAAAATCAGAGCAAAGGAGGAGAAAAGTCTTAGGAGGAAGAGCAGGTTCCAAGAGGGGAGCTCATGGGACTGAGAAGAAATCGAAATGGTCCATCTACAAAGGAGGCATGACAAGGTTAAATTTATAGGGAGGTTGAGGAGCCATTAAATCCACATGAATTTTCTATAGGAGGGAGAACGATTTCAGGTGTGGTAGCAGGTGTTGTTGCATGTGGTTTGAATTCTTTCCATTGGTTCTCCACCGTAAGAGAGAGGGGGTGGGTGACGTGCTAGCTATCATGGTGGATGTGGTTTCTAGATGTCACCCCATTCAAGGTTGATATGTCCATGGGAGCCATTTTCATGCATTCAAAAAAAAGGGTTTTGGTTCGATTTGTGGGAAGGTGAATAGAGGAGATCACCGTGAATCAGCTCCACCCCTGTGCTGGCAATTTTATTGACAATTTGTTTGGCTTCTCTGTGGACATGAGAAGGTATGAGAGAGAATTTGGAGAGAATTGAGGAGTGGAGGAGTTCCAAGTTACTGAGGAGTTACCATCTAAGGGACATTTTGGACGGGGTTGAGCTGGTGAGTAGCTTGGAGAAGAGGTTCAAGATAATTTTCTAGTTTTCCTCCACTATGAGTTTGGAAAATCCCATTTTGTTGGAAATGACAGGGCCTTGTATGAGCACCCAAATTTCAACTACGTTGTTTGTGTTGTGGTCGAGGCTTCCAATTGAAATTAGAAGGATGTTTCATTTTTGTTCTGAAGACTTCCTCGAATCCTGCCGACCCTAGGTTTCCTTTGGAAGAGCCATCAAAATTAAGTCTAATTAAATCGTCTATGGGTTTTCTCCAAAAAGAGGGATTGGAGAGGCTGGGTGGATGTGAGGGGGGAAAGGTGGGAGGGGGGTTGGAGAGGAGTTTCTAATGGGAGAGGATGGTAGCTTCAAGTAGGTCACATTGAACATATTCTAGGCTCTAGGCTTGGGAACATATTGTTTCTCTGATACATGAGTGGATGTGAGTCCAGAATTGTGCTTCGGGGAGCGAAGCAGATTTAAATTTTTTTTTTTTTCTTTCCATATTTTCTAGACGACGAATCCTGGAAGAATAAGCCATATTCTATTGAGAATTGGATTTTTGAAATCTTATTGTTTCCATTGCTTGAATTTTTCTTTGATTCTTGCGAATTTTCTGTCAGTAGTGCACATGATGGAAGCCATTTGGTCCCATATGTTTTGGCTGTAAGTGCACTGGTTGAGGAGATGTTTTGTAGTTTCTTCTTGATGAAAACAAAGAGGGAATCTGGAGGGACCTGTGAATCCTTGTTTAAGAATATTATCCCAAGTGAGGATTTTGTTTTGAACCATCAACTAGAGAAAAGTGCATACTTTGGGCCAATGGTTGATTTTCCATATTTTTGCCTAGATTTCCTCTTTCCTTAGTGAGTGATGATTTGTTGTTATCCTATAGGATTCCTTGATGAAAACAACTTCTTGTGGAGTGTGGCCCTGGAGGAGAATATCTAGACCCTGATGAATGTTGATATTCCTTGTTTCCACTTTTGAATTCTAGGGATCTACATTGCAGATGGAAGGTAAATGTAGAAGATGATGAGTGGATTTCCAATCTCTCCAGTGAGGATGATCGGAGTGGGATTTCCAATATCTCTAGTGAGGATGATCGGAGTGGGATTTCCAATAATGGTATATGGGAAGGTGAATGGTGTTTCTCAAGTGGTGGAATATTTCCTACGAAGTTTCCTTGAGGTGGAGGGGGTTTAATTTCTTCCAAGAGTCTGTCCAGAAGAGGGAAGTTTTCTCATTTCAAACCTCCTAGAAGGAATTATTCTAAATGAGAGAGTGATTCACATAAGCAGAATTCCATATTAAGGATCCTTGAATCTGGTTGGTAAGTATGATCAGTTTGTTTTCCTCAAGTTTGGGGGCATATTTTCTTCTTTAGAGTTTAGCCCAGGGCTCAAAGGGGTGGGTTAACCATCTCCACCAAGTTTTGGTTCCCATGACTCTGTTTACAGTTCCTGGGTATCTTAGATCAAGACCTCTTAATGCTTTGGGTTTGCAGAGATCTTCCCATTTCACTAGAGCCCACTTTCGACCTTATTTAGTACCCTTCTAGAGAAACTTTCTTTGAATGGAACGAATGGAATTGATGATGGATTTAGGCACAACTAGGGACGAGAAAAGATATAAGGGAATGGCTTGAAGAATAGATTTTAGAAGGGTAGGCCGACCTGCCAAGTTTAGGGATCGAAATATTGGAGGCAGTGATCAAGGGAGGTAATTATCTAGATGGATTTCGGTGTCCTCCCACCTATTCCAACTGGCTCATTTTGGCAATTGTTTCCTAGTTTTTGGGTCCCTGACTTTTGGGGCCGTTTTGAGGCCCTAAACAACATTTTTAGGGATCACCATAATCATATTATAGACGGAGTCAAAATTTGATGACAACATGTGTATTCCTCAGATAGACCTTTTTGACGGGATATCGTGTGCCTAAAACAAAGATCGTATGCAAAAGTTATGACCTCAGGAGGTTGATGTACTAACTTACCCCAACAAGGCCCACATGAATTTTGGCACTTCATCTCCTAGGGTTAGGTTTCTGGATGTCTAGGATTTTGGCATTCCTATTTATTGTAAAAATGCTTAGAGAGAATCATTGTAACCATCTTCTCACAAATGAGCACAATCGTCACATCTCTTCTCAAAGATAAGCTGCCACCATTCTAGAAATTTTATTTTCAGTCTACATTTTTACAGTTTCAACATATTTCCTTATTGAATAGAAGCCAATTTTAATGTATCTCTATTATTGTTCCTTTTTCTCCTATGTTAAGCATAATAATAATTTGTATTCATTTCATTCTGCTCATAAAATTTGGATCAGTGGTATCAGAGTGGTATACTCCTTGTCGTTCTTAATGCATGTCCCTGACGAGGTTAGGGGACAAAGAATTGGGTCTTGAGATTGTTTCTCTTGAGGAAAACATATCTCACACTCCCAAGTGACCTATCATAGAGGGAGAAAATAAAGACGATGGAACAGGAGATACTTTAAAAACAATTATCGAGGAATCCCTTGGGAAACAGAGGAATGAGATGATGGATAGTTTTGTGCAAATCCTTCAATGACTACCAACAGGTGACACATCTTCCTCAAGCGGAGGCGTCGCCCCCTTAAAGGTACAAATCAACTTTGATATTCCTATATTTGAAGTTCATATGGACGTAGATGTTGTAGACAAATGGTTGAATCTACTAGAAGGGTATTTTTCTATCCATAACTTTTCGAATAGAGAAAATATTACTTTTCCACTCCTCAAAGTTGTTCCCCATGTCAAATATTTGTGGGAAAATTTCCGTGAGCAAAAGGAAATAGAGGAACCCTCATTATTTATAGTCGTGGTCACTTGGGATTCCTTCAGGGATTCTATTAAGGAAAATCACTACCTTGTCGGAAGTTATGAAGACATGTATACAAAATGGACCACAGTACGACAGGAAAGAGACCAAGCAGTTCCAGGGTTGAAAAACATATTCCATAACTTGTGCACCAAGTTAGGTATAAAATATTGTGAGCGACATATGGTTCTCATGTATCATGGTGGTATGAATAGATACATCTAGGACAAAATGGATTTTATGGAAATCTCATCCTTGGGCAGAGTCTATCAATATTCCGTCAAAATCGAGTAGAATCTTAAACAAAAGACACAACAATTTGGGACTGTGAACCCCTCACAAAAAAGAAAGGGTATCCCCAACCCACAGAACAAAGGACAAATAAAATATGGACAACCTCAGGACAAACAGGATAATCCATAAGCAAAGAATGACACTGGAAATAAAAAGAGAGATATCGGGAAGTGGTGAGACTTCCATAAGATCCCCCGACATAACACTATTGATTTCCACTCAAAACAGTCGCTAGTGGTTGAGGTGAAAGCCTTGAAATCAAATGAAGGTTCCAAATCTAAGTCAGAACCAGAAAGGGGGAGGCATATCATTGACATGGAACCTAGTGCCACCATTTCTACCACCAAGTTTGAGCCCTGTGAGCTAGACGAGCCAGAGGAAGGTGAGCACGTCTTTCAATCACATATGTGGGTGAAAGGAACCCCATTGCACTTCATTGTTGATAGAAGTAGCTAGACGAACCTCATCTCAGCAGAGGTCATCAAGGGGCTAGCCCTACCAAAAATGATGCATCGACAACCCTAGACCATTGGATGGCTTTGTCAAGGAAGAGATCTCTGCATTAGCCAACAATGCCACCTATCGTACGACATCAAGCCCTTCAAAGATGAGGTATTTTGTGATGCTTCTCTTCTTGAATTTTGTAATGTTCTTTTGGGGAAACATTATGTATGGAAATGTCATGATGTATATGAGTCTAGGCCTCACAATGTTATTATTACTTTGAACAAGAAATTATACAGGATAACTAAGGCAGTCCCACCTAGTGTTATTTCCTTGATCTCTACCAAACAATGCAAGAAGGTCATCTCTCAGACCGAGAATTTTTTCTTCTTCATGATTTTCTCTCCGAGTGAGAGAAATATTGCAACCACATCCCCAAGCCTTCGCGGTCGAACTCTCCACATAGAAGAAGAAAGTGGATAAGGTCATGGAAGAATACACATATATCTTCTCCTCGCCTACCAGGGTGCCTCTACACTCTCAGGTCAAGCATCCCATCAATTTGACCCCTGGTGAATCACTACCCAATGGGCCAATCTATCTCTTGTCTATGTTAGAGAATGAGGAGATCAAATCCAAGAACTACTCCATAAGGGTCACATCCATCTAAGCTCATAGCCTTGTGGGAGCCCAATCATGTTGGTGTAGAAGAAAGGTGAGATCTAGAGACTATGCATTGATTACCAGGCCCTAAATAAAATCATAGTTAGGTATCGGTACCCGATTCTCAGAATTGATGAACTCCTTGATAAGCTCAAGGGGGGAAAATAATTCAGTAAGATTGATTTGAATTTTGGTTACCACCAGGTCCCAATAAAATAGACATATGTATGGAAGACAACCTTCAAGTCAAAATAAGTTCTTTTTGAATGGTTGGTCATGCTCTTTAGTTTGAAAAATTCTCCAACAACTTTCATGAGAATGATGGATGATATCCTATGACCTTTCACCAATACTTTTGTAGTGGTGTATCTGGATGACATCCTTATCTACTTGCAGCACATTCACTAGGTTCTACACACCCTTTGGTATCACAATATAAAATTCTCCTTCGACATCGACAAGGTGTACTATCTAGGCTACATCATTGATCAACATGGTGTGCATGTGGATCCAACCAATATCAAAGTCATCCATGACTGGCCAGCCCCAACCACACTCACTGGAAATATAAATAATGTCAACACAAACCTGCGATGGTGGTCGTAAGGAAAAATTTATGTGGGGCCTATCCCAACAACAAGCGTTTGATGATTTGAAACAATGCTTGTTCTTAGCCGCAGTAGTTTCACTACCGAACTTGAAACATCCCTTTGAGATCAAGACAGATGGACAAACCAAGGTTTTCAATCATATGATCATGAATATACTACACTTGTACAATTCCAATCACCCCCGCACATGGGATGAGATTATTCCCTGTGTTCAAAATAGCTACAACTCAGCCCTACATAGCTTAGCTAACCACAACCCCTTTCAGGTGGGGTTGGGATTCCAACCATTGGGTCCCATGGATGTTGCACTTCCCCTTTCAACCACCCCGACTGACTCATCACTTGCTCCAGCTGAAGCTGAAAAATCCACCTGGATCATTGAGCGGATCTAACACATATATCAACAAGTTCAAGATATTTTAAAGAAGTTCAATTCCAAGTACAAGCAATTCCATGATCAACACCAGGTGCCACATAAGTTTTAGGTGGGAGAAAAAGTTTGGTTACACTTGTAGAAAGAACGCCTTATAGGGACCCATAGAAATATTCACCCACTTCATTATGGACCTTACACCATCACCAAGGTTGTGGGTGACAATGATTTTGAGCTCAACATCCCCTCTTTCCTTGGCCTGCACCTAGTGTTCAACGTGGATCTCCTTCGGCCATATTTTCCACCATTATTGGACACCTCAGAGATAGAAGAACAATTGAGAACAATAGATATCAACCCTAACTACCTACAATAGGCATCTAATGATCATATTCTGGACACACAAGTCAAGTTTACTCGCCAGCAAAGGATCCATTTTTATCGAGTTGTCAAAGTATGGCATCTCTTGCACCAAGGCAAGTGGCTCACCCGAGACCAAATTCAGCAGAAATTTCCTCATCTGATGGGGGAAATCAATGAAATGGAGACCATTTATTCCTAAGGGGTAAATATGGATCCATATGTATGTTGGTGGCATGCCACCTATTCCAACTAGCTCATTTTGGCAGTTTTCCAGTTTGGCAGTTTTTTCCTAGTTTTCGGGTCCCCGACTTCCGAGGTCATTTTGAGGTCGTAAACAATGTTTTTAGGGATATCCATAGTTAGAATGTATAAAAAAAGACACATTCTAATGGAAACATGTGTATTCTTCATATAGACCTTTCCAACGGGATATCACGTGCCTAAAACGAAGATCGCATGCAAAAATTACGACCCTGGGAAGTTGATGTACTAACTTACCCCAATGGGGTTGACATGAATTTTGGCACTTCATATGATAGGGTTAGGTTTTTGGATGTCTATGGTTTTGGAATTCTTGTTTATTGTAAAAATTCTTGGAGAGCCTCATTGTAATCATCTTCTTGTGAATGAATGCAACGATCACATCTCTTCTCAGGGATAAGACGTCGCCATTCTAGCAAGCTTGTTTTCAGTATGCATTTTTATAGTTTCAACATATTTCCTTATTGAATAGAAGCCAATTTTACTGTATCTCTATTATTTTTCCTTGTTCTCCTGTGATAAGCATAATGATAATATGTATTCATTTTGTTTTTCTCATAAAATCTAGATCAGGTAAGAAGGGGCTCCCAGGGGCTAAGGCGCGAGGGATTGTCTGTGAGGGGGGTTCCCAAGTATTTGGACTGAAGGGAACTCCTGGTAAAACCAAAAAGGTTTTCCAAGTGGATTTGAATGGATTCCTGTGGTATTTAGCCAGAGTTGTATGGGCCAATGGTCTAAGCTGGAAATTGGAAGGATGCTCGCATCCAGAAAGAGCCCTCTAATCATTATAGATTCCGATAGAAGAAATATATCTATCATGCAGGAGACATGGTGCTTTCCCGACCATTTTTTGGACTAGGTAAACATACATTCTTGGAATTCTAGGTCGATGAGACGAAGGCTGTTGATGATTTCACGAAAGGGGACATTATCGTTCTCTATTTTTCTTGTGCCTCCTCTTTTTTCTTCTAGAGACTTGATGTGGTTGAATTCGCCTCCTAGGTTCCACTATTGATTTTTAGCTAAGTTACTCAAGATTTGGAGAGAGTGTCAGAAAATTTCTTTTTATTGTTGGTTTTTTGGTCTGTACACATTTGTGATAAAACCAGAATAATTTGAGCTAATGACTCGAAATGATGCTGCGATTGACCACTTAGTGGAGAAGAAGTTTTCTAGAATGACCATTTCTGGATTCCATAGAATAGCCAACCCTCCCCCTAAACCATTTGAATCATTTGAGATGAAGTTTCCTCTCTTACAACATTTGGAGAGGATGTTATCAGTCATGGATCCTCCACATTTAGTTTCTTGAAGGAACATAATGTCCGGTTGTTTTGTCATGATGTTGTTTCGAAGGATTCTTTGTTTAGTCATTTTGTTGAGGCCTTTTATGTTCCAAGAGATTATCTTCATGAGAAAGGAGGGGGGGTTGGGGAAGAAGCTATTAATTAGCTTGTGTATTTTCCTCGAGTTTACCATGTAACTGCCTATTTCCTGGATCAATTTTTGGGTGGATTTTCTTCCTTTTCTTCCTGCTTCCTTTGGTTGTTTTTGCACTTCTTTTTTATTCCTATGGGGACATACCAAGATCTATCTTGGATCTATATGTTGAAATGGATTTGGATTTGAGTTATACTTTGTGTACTTTTCTGATTTTCTCCTTGGGGATGGATTGGAGTTTCTTCTTTCTATATTCTTCTTCTAGTAAGATGAAGTAGACTTCAACTAGATATTGCTCATCCCATTGTATTTCCATTTCAGCGCCTTCTTCTTATGGGGGATTGAATCCTAGGGGATACGGGGGGTGATTTTTTTGAGGATCGGTCCTGAGGGAAATTTTCCTTTAGCCTTCAAAAAGGTTGAAGCAGGGCTAGGGGAATAGGGGATGGTGGTAGGATATTCTGGGATGAAGTTGAGGATTTCAAAAGAGTTTCTTGTGGAGGGTTCTGTATGGCTGGGTGACTAGGGTATTTTATGAGATTGGCATCTACAACCTTGTACCTATGTGAAACCATCCTTGGATTTATTTTGCAGAGTGGGATTGGGCTAGCTAGGTGCATTCATAGGGTAGTCTCTAAAGAGGTGACCATGCTTGTGACATTTGCGACACCGAAAGGGAATGTGTTCACAATCTATGGTTTTCTCGCAGTCTTCATCTTGATATTCAATTTTGATGGTTCCAAACAGCAGTTTTCAAACATCCATGTTGACACAGATGTGTGCATAGGAGTTATATCTTCCCTAGTTTGTGGCTTCCGCTACTTTGATGAAAAATGCCCAATGTGTTCCCTATTCCTTCCATGACCTCACCTAGATAGTATTCTTGGGGTAAGGAATAGAATCGTATCTATACTAGAGTGCATATGAGGTCCTATTTTTTGAGGTGGAATGTTTCTGTCCAAAATCTGAGATATAATCCTGCGGAGTTGTAGAAATATGACCCATTTACAAAAACTCTATTTTTTTCTTCAAGATTGTGGAATATGGCCATGAAGAAAACTTTGGATCCCAGTTGCAGTTCCACATGTCCCTTGGGTTTCCAACAATGTTGTATCAATTTTATAAGATCTCATTTTGATGTCCATAAGCCTAGAAAATTACCTACGAGAGTGTGATATTTCATGTATTGGGTTTTCATACCAACTCTTATTGAATTGATCACATACCTGGGTGTTGTAAATGCTTGGGGTATGCATTTTCCAGAGTTCCATGATTGAGTCACTTTTAAATGATCCAAGTCGGTCTCCATCTCCATGCCTTTTATCTGGTTGAGCTCATCCTGGTACAGTTGATTTCTGAACTCCATTTTTGGTTCAAAAGTTGGACTTGAGTTGGTTGATCGCTTTGATTCTCCTACTGCAACCTTGCGATATGAGGGGGATTCCGCCCCCTCTTTTGGGTCCATTGAAGGTGGTTCAGGTAGTTAAGTGGGGGTGGATGGTTTGCGTTTAGCATAATTGCATACACAAATACTCTAGAGACAAGCAAATAAATACGTTACTAAAGAAGGATTAGAGATTTGAATGGAAATCATATATCCAAAAGGATTTTACAGAAACAAAACATGCAATCACTACTTCCATTGTTCTTATTGTTCCAAATATTTTATATTATATTCATTTTCTTCATAGGAAAATACTTCCTCCATCCTCACCTAGAAAAACGATAAATCAAAAGAACTTCCAATTTCTTTCATGAGAAATATCTTGCAAGATTATGAATTAAATTATTTGATGATTCAAAAGCTAGCTCTTTCACTAGTTAAGGAAATAACCCATTTCAAGACCTATATTTTTTCAACTCAGAGAATTTTTTATGTGCCACAATCACCAATAAAGTTATTCCTCAATCAACAACTCATAGAGGGAATATGGAAAAATTGGTTGAAAAATATTCAAGAGTATGATTTAGAGATTAAACCTATGAAAGTTATTAAGGGGAAAGGGCTATGTAAATTCATGATTGGAATTGAAGTTGTAAATATTTTTCCTCCCAATACAATTGATGTCGTTACACATAGTAAAATTTTATCAACATCTGAATGGTATAAGGACATACTATTCTATTTTATATCTAGCCAATTTCCTCCTGGAATGTCTTCTAAAGAAAGGAGAGATTTGAAGATGAAAAATAATCAATATGTATTAGTCTCGGGAGTTTTTTTTTGAAGAATCTTTGATGGAATTCTATTAATATGTTTATATCATTCAAATTCCAAGGAAACACTTCAAGAATTTGATAATGCAGTTTGTGGTGGACATTTTTTTCTAGCTACAATTACTCATAGAATCATCTGAGTTAGTTATTATTCATTGACTATGTTCAGATGTCACACACCCAACCCCCCAAGTATCCTTTTAAGGGAGAGGGAATACAAATTTCACTTTTCTCAATCACCTCAAATCCCTCTAACTAGGATTCCATTGCCTTTGGTTCGACAAAGGTTTTCCAACGACTATAAATTTGTCTAGATCTGAGTTCTGGATCAAAGGTCATGGTATTTCAAAGTTCTTTAGGCCTCCATGCACTAGATTCACTCATAGCTATGTATCACCCACGTGGCTCCCTATCACCCGGCATGCCACTTCATCATAGCATACAAAGACTTTATCAACCAGAGGTTGACACTTATCTAGCTCTTATAGGCCTATTAAATTGATTAATCATTATCATAATAAAATATTTCTCTTTACTAATCATTTAATCATTTATTAAATCCCTATTAGGGATAATTAATCCTTTGTTAAAATTAATTAACTCCGTAAATTTTGTTTTTACATGGCCTAAATTACTGGTCCAGTTAAACCAAGGATCATGTTGCTAAATAGTCTTTTTAATTATTCATATTATAATATATTAATCATAATGAGATTATATTATAATATAATTAAATATATTAAGTGGCACTTAGGATTATTAGTAGTAATTAATACATAAATCCATGTACTTTGGTGTGATTACTCTCGATACTCATATGGAAAATGCCCAGAAACCCATGAATGTAAAAGCTGCGGAGAGGGTCCCACTTATATTACACCTTTATTCAAATATGATTAATTATATTACCATATAACATAATTAATTACATTTAATATTTATTATAAAATTGGAATACGGGAAGTAGGTTCGGGCCTTCAACCAATTTTTCTCATATACTCTATCACCCCAAACATCTAGAGGTCCCGAAGCCCCGAACTTTTGGAACCTTGAAGTCCCAAACGCCCAGAGTCCCAAAGTCCCGAAGGGTCCACACTTATCTGTGTTACGCATTAAATTTTAAATTTAGAAAGGGAAAAGGATTTTCCTCATCCACGTGAAAATATATTATAATAAATTTATTATTATTATAATATATTTATTGAAAAACACTTCCTTGAGAATTGCACCAAGGTTTAATAAATCCCCAATATTGTATTTTAATATTGGAATGAGGGAGAAACTTCAGGTGAACTACTTCGGATATTTAACACACTCTCTATTCCTCAAACCTCTGGGAGCCCCAGATTCCCAAAGCCCCAAAGTGGTCCTACACACATGGGTTAAAAAATGTATATAATATAATTATTTGGAAAAAGGTTGACCTCGTCCACGTCAAAATTTTATAATATTATGATATATTATAATACCATAAGCCCATTCAAGTTTTTACTTAATAATTATGATTTTTCCATTAAATTCTTTTTTAAGGAGACTCCGAGACATAAGCCTTTGAGAGTTATCACAACGCCATCAGTTCAACATCCCGAGGCTCTGAAGTCCCAAATTTTTGAAGTCCCATGTGCATACATTACACATTAAATAATAATTTAAATGGAAAATGGGTTTGTCTCATTCATGTGATTATTGTAATATATTAATTTCTAATAAACCCCATCAAAATTTGTACCTGGATTTTATAAATCCTATATATATATATA
>JASDQU010010517.1:80424-109320 GCA_032191745.1 Picea mariana | reverse complement strand
TCATTCACATGTTCGTCATTCCCAATGCCCAAAGTCAAATTATTACAAGGTTGACCACTAGTGGATTAATCCCATTTAGTAGGTAATCCTCCGTCATTCTGGTCATTCTCTAGTTGAATCTCCACTTTAAACCTCTATAGTACTGAAGCCCTAAAGCTCTGAAGTTCCGAAGTGCGTTAAGAAATTATCATAACGACCACTTATGGGTTTATTAACACACACACACACACACACTCATATATATATTACCATTTGAAGTTTTAATTAATTTAACCTAAAATTAAAAGGAAATGAAAACTATTTCCTATTTTCTAGGATTTTAAAATAGTAAAATAAAATCATATTCATGAGGGAATTTTCTCCATTTAAAATATGGTTTATAATTTCCCTTCTTCACAGGTAAAGGAGTAAAATTTCTCCTTCTTACCGAACTTTACTTTCTTTAACTAGATTTAAGGAAATTGGTCCTAAGATATAAGAATTTCCTCCATCTACTCGAATTAAATGCCCACCAAAATTAAGGGGATCCCTCCCAAATTTGTAGGAATTTTAACACACGTTTAGCATAATTGTTTATTAATGCTCAAATAAAGTTTTTGGAGCTTTTGTATTTAAACAAATCTAGGAAATTCCTCATTTATAATGAATTTTAATGTTTAATAACATTTGCATTGTTTCCTTAAAGCCCCAAATACAATTATGAAGTCTGTTATTTACTAAGTATTCTAATACACAACTCCAGAGCATCTTTAGATCATAATTAGTCCTAGGAATAAAGTTTATCTCTTTCTTTTTAAAAATTTATGTAGAGGTTCTACTTGTTTTGTCTATTCTCATTAGAAACATAAGATGGGTTGTAAATGTAGATCAACCTTAATAATTAAACCCTGAATTCTTCTTTTAGAACAAAAAAAACTAAGAAGTAAGGAGATATATTAAAATAGTATTTAAGTGAAACCTTACTCATAAATTCACCTAAGTTCCTAAAATCATTTAACAGAGGATAAATTTTCATTTCTCTAGAACACTTGTTACCTCCTTTCTATACTCGGGTTTATTCACACACACACACACACACACACACACACACACACATATATATTCTTATGTAGGTGATCCACCCACATTCTATTCTAAATATGAATGGCTACATGTCACTAGCACTTTCTTTGTCTAGATAGGTACANCTCTAGAACACTTGTTACCTCCTTTCTATACTCGGGTTTATTCACACACACACACACACACACACACACACATATATATTCTTATGTAGGTGATCCACCCACATTCTATTCTAAATATGAATGGCTACATGTCACTAGCACTTTCTTTGTCTAGATAGGTACAATAAGAAGGTAAAATCAACAATAGAGGTGATTTTCAGACTCCACTTCAGATTTCTCAGTCAATAGCACATCAACATTACAAGTTCTCTTATTTAAACAACATATAACTGCAACATTCATAAACTTAAAATAATTCATATTATAAAAGAAACTAATCGATTGGCCCAATAAATCCAAAATATAGTAAACTGATGCTTATATTATCACTGCAACTCACTAGTTTACCAAGTGGAAAGAATTTGTTGCTCTAAGGAATGTTGATTCGGAGAAATTGATCATTTTCCTGAAAGAGAATATTTTATCCATATTTGGTGTCCTAGAAAAATTCATAACAAAAAATGGTTCAATCTTCATTGGGTCCAAGTTTACAAATTATGCAATCATCATGGGACAATCATCCAACTGTTACCCACAAGGAAATGGTTTGGTTGAATCAAAAAATAAAACATTAATTCAAATTCTCAAGAATATTATTGCAGTGAACCATAAATATTAGCATAAAAAGTTGACATATGCACTCTCGGCAAGCCCACGTTACTCCAAAAGATAACACTAGGCATTCCCCATACAACTTGGTATATGGAAAAGAAGCAAGATTACCAATACATTTGGAATTGAATTAATTATTACTTTCCATAAACAATAAATATATAGAAGATTTTTTATCTTTGCAGAAAATATACCATGAAGTTTTGCAACTCGAATAATAAAGAGTACAAGAAATAACTACAATAAGAAAAATATAACAAGTGGTCAAAAGACATTTTGACAAGAGCACTACTGCAAAATATTTTCAAATGGACCAAATTGTTCTATTGTGGAATAAAGCGGAGGAAAGACCAACTTTTCATACAAAGTTTGAAGCTCTCCGTATTGGCCCATACTAGATTGAAAAGGTCATTGGTTTCATTTCTTATTTTTGGAAGGATGTGAAAAGAACAATTCAAGCATTGTCAATGAATGGGAAATACATTAAGCATTATTTCTATTAATCCCCAATTCTTAACCTATACATAGTCATTTTTTATAATCTTCTGTATATTATTTATTGGATTGTCTCTTCTTTCCTTTTCCTTTTTCCTTTCTAATTTTTTTTAGTTTTGACTCCATTTTTCCCAATGGAAGAGGTTTTTTGGATTCTCAGCAACCCACAGGGGGACACTATCCCACAGTTGGAACTGAATGTTGATCAACATTTGTTGATCAATGCCAATGTATATAGATCCACCCTCATTGTTTTTCTTTCTCCTCTCATGTTTCTTGTATATTATATACTTAACCTTTTTTCCCTTTAAAATGTGGGTTGCAGATCAGGCTATCACCAAGTCCACAGGTCCACATACCTGTAAAATTTCAAGACTATATTGCGTTACTTTTCTTACCTGAAGATCCCAACACTTAGCCAATTTTTATTTGTTGTGAAAGTCCCATTACTAGAGACAAATCCACTCCTCATCTCGTGAATTCCTAAGTCCTACAACCTCCAAGCCCATAGCACTCAAAAGAACCTATTATATTTTTCATACTTAGTTGTTTTCTCGAATTTATATATAGGGAACCCATTTTATTCCATTCACCTTTTCCCTAGACTCACAATACTGCATCCTACACTTTTTCATCCTCTAGAATGACTAACTCACCTCCACAACCTACAAAATCAACCCTTTTTATACTTATCCTTATTTCATCAATGTGGATGCAGGAGTCCCTCTTATCTTTTCATTTTCTAGTCCCCAGAGTCCTACATCTTAGAATCCCCCTTCATCATATTACACTTTCCATTCCTCACTTTTGACCTCCACACTTAACCATTTTTCATGTTCCCCGATACCATATCACCATTCCCATTGACATTTACTTTCCATCCACCATTTGAACCACCACTTGTGTGAATATAATATCATTATTAAGTGGCTTTATCTTCATAAAATATTTTCCATAAATTCAAAATCAGATTGTGCAAACTAGCGACTTTTAAATAAGAGCTATGAAAATTGATAATCAAGGAAATATGTGGTAAAATAAATTAAAAAATGAACAACCTACTGTAAAATATTATATTTTGATAAGAGTGCCACCTATTCTTAAAAAAATAAATGTGTAAAGACATGTCAAATAAAATGAAATATTGTAATTGTGAAGAAGCTTTCAACACACTTGGATGTGAAGACCACCAATTTCAGTGGTTGTAGACATATAAGTTGTATTTTTCTCTCCCTTGTGCAAAGAAGGAACTGAAAAAGGTCTAGATTTTAGTCATTTCATTGGTTGGGTGTTTACCATAGGTAGAAAACTTCAAAGAGTTGGTACTTTTTTGTGTCAAAAAATTTGATATAGAGTGAAGAATCATCCAAATACAGGAAAATAAAATGATTTATTTGTCCCCTTTAGTGTTTAGGAGGATGCTGTGACTTCTCAACCCCACTATGATTTTTAATAATGCAGAGGCATATTATTTTCTAAAAGAATGGAGGGGAGGAACATAGATTCTTGAAATTTACCTCACAAGCCCAATAATTGACATCAATTTTTCTCAGGTCGCAGTATGCTCTCTGAAGTATTCATACAAAGAGTTTTCTTGGAATTTTTCCATAATAATTGGACTAGAGTCCACGAACTTAGTGCCAAAATACATTTTGCATATTATCCATCATGTTATTCATGAAAACACCACGATTTAATGGGATTGCATCACCTCAAACGAGATCTCATTTCAGGTGGGGGGATTGAGAAAAACTAAAAATTCTACGTGACTTCATATTTGGTATTTGTTATAGTTTATTGTCACATATTTGAGGACTTTCCTCGAGAAATAAATGTTTATCTCAATAAGGAACCGACTTATGTATGGTACCCAATGTTATAGAGGCATAAATCACCATATATTGTTTACACAATCCAAAATTATTTAATGTCTTCTTTTAAGAAAATGATTCATGGTCCTACTGGATCAAGGTTCTCACTGGAAAGGAGTTTTGTAATATTGTATGGATTCTAGGGGAAACCATTTTTGTTAGAATTCCATGTGTCTGAATAAATTTTTGTCATTCAAGTGTGTAGAAAGTATAAGTATTGGGCACACTTTTTCAATGAGAAAAGGAAAAACAAAATTATTCCATTTCCATGGAGAGTTGGAGAGATATTTGTCAAACGTATATATTATTTATATGAATATGTTATTAAATTGTACTAGGTCAATATTAAGGAATCCCAAGCCATCAAGGGTTTCAATCCAAAATATTCATTTTATACACACATGTATTTAGTCCATTATGCGTCATATTTCAGTAAGTAAAAGTAATTTGAAAGATGGGGAGATAAACATAATCTCCCTAAAGCATCCATTGAATATAGCGTAAATTATATTGAAGAATTATCTATCACAAATGAGTGTTACATACAGAAGGGAAGAGAGAAAACCAATAAAAACCACAATTCATCAAATGTATCCCAAAAAGAGACTTTATCAAAGACCAAACCTTGAAGTAGAAAAATATGGACATCCACTGGAAACTCATATGTCGGTGGAGACAAGGACAATACCAAGGAAACAATGGAAAAATATGATATTTCTCCTAGTTGCAAAAAAATAAAAAGATAAATTCAAAAGGAGGGACAAGACTAACTTGAAATTGAAGAAAGTCCCAAAGCCATGGAAGTGGACGATGTGATAGAGGAACCCATATTTTCAAAGAAGAAATTGATGGAAACTAAGGTGATTGTTGAAGAAATGGATTATTAAGAGGCATAAATATTTGAAGAGGAGTCTATTATGTTACACCACATGGTCTACCACAAAATTTATAAAAAAATATTAATAGAAAAAGTAAACATGAAAAATAAAAAAGTTGTAGAGAAATGGAAGTCAGAAATCGACTCTCATGGGGTTCCACCCTAAAAAATCGTGCAATTTCATGATGCAACTAGAGAAGATTTCAGGGAGTCTATTTTGACACTTAAAATTAAAATATTGTTTTAAAATAGAGAATAATGGAATTCAAAAAATATATGATCCCAAAACCTTTATTTGTCAATCCTATCACTTCAATACAACAAATGTTTAGTCTTGCATATGTCCCATAGACTAGTTCAAGATTAAAGAGTTTGTATAGCTTACTAACGGTTCTAAGGAAATACTTTTGGGACATTATTAAGAAAATATTATACGTAATCCTTTAAATTTGGGAATTAGCACAAAATTCATCTACTTTCTCAACAAGGTTTTTTCACTTTAAGGCGTATCTCCAAAAATATTTAGAAAATGATGAAGGATTCTACAAGGAAGCAGTGGGAACATTCACAGTGAAGATTTCAAGTTTGAGTGAGACACACAAAAGAGATCAAAACCTTCTCTCTAAGGCTCGCATGAAGAAAATCAATGCTCGTTGGCTAAAGATAATCAAATTCCTAAGAGAGTTTCTAACTAAGTGTGATACTATTAATATTAAAAGGGGTGACATATTCTTGAAACTTGTTCATTTGAACAAAGAATTAGATTTCCCACATTTAATAATGGATCCGGTGCTTTTATCAAGGGAGAAACTACTAGAACAATTAGAAGTATCAAAATTTGTCTAGGCTAATGACTTTAGTGATTCAATTGAGTTCTTTGAAGATGAAATAGAAAGGTGGCTAGTTCGGTATGTAAATAAGAAGGAATACATTGAGGACACACTCCATCAATTAAGAATTGATTTGAGAGAACTAGAGAATGTGTTATTTGAAACTAATACCAAGAAAAAAATAACGGTTTCTCCAATGAGGGAGTACATACAACAATGATTAACAAAGACCTCAGTTAATATAATTGAGATATATCAACAATAAGTAGTTACATTAGTTATGCCACCTCCATCACAACAACAACCTACAAAAGACACCACAACAAGAAAATTATGGTTCATAATTTCCATCACAGTAAGTCGAGTATTCACTATGTTTTTTCTTTCACCACTTTTTCTTACTTAGTCAATAGTCATTTTTCCTTTTTTGTTCCCAAAATATATGAAACCAAAAGTTGACCCATGAATGATTTGTTTTTTCTTTTAGGTCTCTCTTCATTTTATTGTGTGTAAGATCCCCATCTCAATCCTCTTTGAAGGACAAACAAAATTTACTTTTATTGAAATCTCAAACGTTATTGTTTATTTTATTAAAGATACCTATTATGTTTTTAGGTTCCCATAGAACTGTTATTGACATAACATTACTAATCTCTCAGAATTTAAGTTCTAGGCACGATATTTCAAGTGTGTGTCTATCATTTTTTTTTTCATTTAATGGAATAATCATTTAAAGTTATCTTCCATATGCGGTCCATATTTTTTCTTCCTATGTTGAATATTGTGTCTTACTTTGATTAATGTTGTGGTGGAAATTTCATCATATGATATTGTATACTCGTTGGTTTATAATCTTGTACAATAGTGTAAATATTAGCTTTATATAAGATACCCAGTCCTTTATTATGTATAATTTTCATGTAAATATTTATTTCAAGAATAAGCATGATCCTCTCTTGGGCATTATTTATATTCTTTCATGTTAATTAAAAATAGAGGAATATCACCTCTTTAAAAATGTAGGGTTATTTATCCTTGTGATGTTGTCTTTAATATTGTAAGAAATTATTTGATATTGAACATTAAGTACTTAGATTTCAAGAAACATGTTTTATCATTAATACAAAACAAAAATAAATCTAACTTTTGGCATGGTTCTTAACTTTTCAAGTATTGTAGTATATGTTGTATTATAAAGTAAGGATAAATTGCAAGAAATATGAAAAAACAATAATGTTGTGTGTCCATAAGTAATTCTTTTTTAACAAACTTAAGAGTGAGAAAAACTAATCTTCCTATAGAATAATCAATGATCGTAGATGTAGATATGTCCATGAGAGTTGAATAGAGTATAAGACTGAAGGATAAATAAGTTGTAAGTATATATGAAGTAAAATTAGAAATAAAATGAATAGTTTAAGAGGGAAGAAATAAATGGATTTGATAACATCATTGTTGGACACCAAAAGGAGAGAAAGAGAACATAAAATCTCACTAGAAAATACTTAAAAAGGTTGAACTACAACTTGATGAGGTAAAGGAAACATGACAATATTCTTTCGAATGTAAGTGCAACCTAATGTCAAGAATAGGGTCTAGAGTGTGTTCTTGTACCAAAATTGAATAATGATGACAAGGGTTAAGGTAATGGAGGAAAGTCATTAATGGTGGAATTTAATAAAAATCCTCTATCAATAGAAAATTTGACATGAAATAAAGGAAAGTATACAAGAAACAAAAGAAAGTGAACATCAACATTCTCTCTTTCAAGTTAATAAACAAAAGAAACAATGAAATGTGTCCAATCAAAATGATTTGAGTTAAATAGGTATGGAAGGATAATTAATCATTAAAAAAAGTAATGAAAATCTCCATGAGTCATATTACATGGTATCATATAAATGACTTGACATAGAAGATTAATAAGGGAGGGAATGTTGTGCCTATAACACAACACATTTCATAAATGACATATGACATGACCCCTCAATTGGATCTTATAGCTCCATAATGGTATTTGAGCCATATAAATCAGTGTATTACCTTGTTTTAAGGGTTTTCATATAATCATTTCGAAAGTAAAAGTTCGATAGGAAGCTAGACATGTTCTTGATTATAATCATTCATGTTCTGAAATTTTTACTTGTACTATAAGGGTGTGGTAATTCATGGTTCTATGATGTTGGAGCCACAACGCAATTCCACCATTCCTTTCCCATTATCCGAACTTCTTTATGGAATCTTGTTCGAGTTGGTAAGAACCCCTATCATCCATGTGATTAGCACTAAACCATCTAATGACTTGTGTTTCATCATGTAAATGTGTTGAACCTGCACATAATAGATCTAGCTAGAAAATGACACACACATTTGCAGAGAGAAATTGAGAAAGAAGAAGCAAGAGAGAAAGAATTGAATAATTCTCAGTAACCATATTCCACACTCAAAGAGTGAATAATTGAAAATGGATATAGGATACATGAGTAACTAATGTGCCATAGTGGTGGTCTAGAGTGATATGGACACAGACCAATAGTTAGGGGAGTAAATTGCCACCTAGTCTGAGTTGACTAGTCTATCAGTCTTCAGTTAACAGATTGAAACTAAGTGAAGAGAGGAGGATATCAGGGAATCATGAGTAATGTGATAGTATGGTGATTATCCAAAGGATAATGTGCATTAGTTGGTGATGATCCCAATGTTGCATGGTGATAATCCCAATGTAGCATCTAGAATCCACTCAATTGATCAAACTGAAGTGAAAACTGAAAAGAATATTCTCCCTAGAGGAATATTCTCCCTAAAATTTAGGAGACTTGATAAAGACTAATAAACATAGGAAAAACCTTAGGAAAAATAAATCCTAGGTGTGTGTGAAGTAATTCCAACACCCCCCCTAAACATCATTATGGTGAAAATAAAGAATGGATCCCGACAACAAGGCCATGTTAGGTACCCAAATACAAAAGATACACTGAAATAAATGAAGAAAGAGGGAAAACCCCATGGGCAACCCCCCCCCGCCTTCAATTACAATATCCAATTTAAAAAAAAAATCATCTAAAACGGAGTCCGAGAAGAATATTCCTCTAGGGAGTTTTTCCCATGTTGATGAGCTTGGTCTACTCTTGTGTTAGGGATTCGATAAATTCCTCAAGAGAAGGCATATTCCAGGTGGCTCCAGAGGAAAATTTGACTGAATGGAATTTGGATACGAACACTAAGAATTCAGGACCAAGTTTTGAGACAATGGTGAGAACCATTTGTTTCTCCTCCTTAGATTTATCGACCCCGTAAGCCTTGAGTTGTGACAATAAATCCTTCAATTTTGTAAATCAATATTGGAGATTTTTGAATCTTTTTGAATCCAATGTGAGAAATTCCACCTCGAGCATGTGTCCCCTCATCTTATCTTGTTTTCCAAAGAGCCCTTCCATGGTGGTCTAGGCTTCATTGGGGGTTTTACAAGAAGATATGTGAAAAAGGAGATCGAGAGAAATGAGACTGCAAATTATTCTGAATGCTTCATCCATTCGATTTAGATACTTGGATTTTTATATGGCCAATGTTGGTTCTGTTTCCGTGTTTAGTTTTAAACTGTACAATCCTCTGCTTCAAATATGCATGATCATCCTATCCTTCCATGTAAAGTAATTGTAAGGTGTAAGAATGAATTCTTTTGGGAATTCCATTTTTCTGCTATCTTCAATCTTTGGTACTTGATAAAATAATTCAGTGTGTTGGGTCTGATACCATGTAAATGTGTTGAACCTACACATAATAGATCTAGCTAGAAAATAACACACACATTTGTAGAGATAAATTTAGAAACAAGAAGCAAGAGAGAAAGAATGGAAGAATTCTCATTAACCGTATTCCACACTCAAAGAGTGAATAATTTACAATAGATATAGGATACATGAGTAACTAATTCACCATAGTGGTGGTATAGAGTGATCTGGACACACACAAGTAGTTACGAGAGTACACTTCCACCTAGTCTACTCTCTCAGAAAGTTATGGGAGTGAACTACCACCTAGTCTCAATTAACAAGTCTATTAGTCTTCAGTTAACTGAATGAAACATAGTGAAGTGAGGAGGAGATCAGGGAATCATGAGTAATGTGATAGTATGGTGATGATCCCAAGGAAAATGCGCATTATTTGGTGATGATCCCAATGATGCATGGTGATACTCCCAATGTAGCATCTAGATTCCACTCAACTGATCAAACTGAAGTGAAAACTAAAGAGAATATTCTTCCTAGATTAATATTCTCCCGAAACTTTAGGAGACTGAATAAAGACTAATAAACATAGGAAAAACCTTAGGAAAAATAAATACTAGGTGTGTTTGAAGTAACTCCAACACATCATGGGGGTTAACATGCGTGGAGAATGTTGATGGGCGTTTGTGACACACTGTCAACGGGAATAATAAATCTGGTTTGGGGTTGTCTATTTAACCCAAAATGTTTGGTATAATCTATCTTGACGGGTTTTATGGCTCCGTTAGCCAACTAAGATTCTAAAATGACTAAAATATGCAGACTAACTAAAAATATCACTTCTAACAATCAACAATTTAATTACAAATGCTTAACTAATAGTGTCAATGTACAATCGTTATATATAGTTTACAAGGTTTAAGCAAATCCTTGTGAAAGTGATTGTTTGAGACCATGTATCTAAATAAGATTAAATATAAAAATATTATTCTAATAAGATGAATATCAAACATAGTAAATAATGAATGAATATGATGGTAATGATATAACAAAAATAGACAAAGCTAATTAACATCTAAATAATACAATCACTATTCATTCACATATAAACAAATTAAATAAATAATACATTAACTAACCTCTTGTTGATCAACAATAATAAACTAAGTTCATCTCTCTGCATTTGTGTGAGCTCCTCTTGTCATGTGTCAAGTGAAAACCTATGACAGAAACAAGCATAATGATTCCTAAAGAAATTCAAGGAAGTGTTTCATATTCTAGAGCGATTTTTGTGACTACATAAAGATAAATAATTATAATATTATGTGACCTTGATATTTCCAATAAATGAGGATGAAAGAAATCCAAATCCTTGTTAATGGTGTTACCAACTATCTAACATCAGACATAAACTCAAAATACTTAAACAGATGATCAATCAAAGATATAAACTAGACCAAAAGATAATGAACATCATAAAGAAAAGCATGAGATAAATTATTATGTGGAGAAAAGCCTAAAGATAATTCAACACAGATAACATTTCATATCAAGAAATTACATGAGAAGAAAATGGAAAAGCATTGCACAGTTTACACAGGTCTAAAGCGAAAGACCAAACTGCTTTGTCATATAGTTTCAAAAATATAAGTCCATTCTATGGTCCAGGGAAACATGCCTCTAACACCAGGAAATCATATCTATTTAAACATGTTTCTGATATGTTACCTCCTATCATGCAAGATAGAGGAAGATCTATTAAAATAAGTTTTTTACTAAAATGAAATAACAAACGATACTCATGTTGGAGTCTTTTAATAAAAAATATTTATATTAATGAACATTGTTTTTCAAAATAGGAAATTACTAATCTACTAAATCCCAACCCATGACTCCTTTCCTTAATCATAGCATCACAATTTGTTGTTTACCTGAAATAATAAAAAGAAATCAAAATTTAGATAATAATCCAAACAAATAATTTAAACAGACTCGCTACAGAATATTTTGATTATGTAGCTAGTCTCAAAATAAAAATAAAATCGAAAGTGAATCTACCTATTATTTCTCAAACAAAATCAAATCATAAAAAACAAACAAACTATTTACAAATTCAGAAATTTGATAGAGAGGCATCAGACAGGTTTGAATTTATAATGTATTGAAGTTTGTCGAATTTTTAATCACAACATTCCCAGATTTCTTAATGCACTTGTTAGCCTTGTGTGCGTTCGATCGGACACAATCTCTCATCTCTTCGTTCTCCCTCTCAAGCAATGAATTATGGGTGACCATTTGGTTCAATTGTGCCTGTAGATGCGGGACATCCCGATAATATCTTTCAATCCAATCAAGACAATTTTTGCAATGCACTGGTTCTATGCTAGTAAAAGGTCGAGCATGCTATGTTGAGGGAAATTTAACATGTTCCATGTTTCAGATCATGTTGAATGCCAGAAAAACCCTCATGTTTCTTTAAGAATGGGGGTATATTCGATACAAAATCGAACTATGGTGTATCAACATCAATATCGTCCCAAGGGATCTAGTCATCGATATCATCCTCAGAAAATTGATCATCGACATCAACCACAGGGATTGGTTTTTCATGGTCATGATGTCGATTTTTTAATGTTCTAGATAAGAGTCGACCATGCCTTTTATTTTCAAAATTAATGTCTGGACTTCTCTATTTCTTTCGACTACTCTGTTTCTCGATATCAGGCTCATTTAAATCAACTGGAATTGGCTCAAGATTAGGAACAATAAGGATTTTATCCTTTAGATCATCCAAAACCTCTTCTAAATATTTCCTGGTAATAAAATCACATCTTAGTTTCTTTCATTTGGATGGCTTCTGGAGAACAACAAGAGTTTCTTGCAGATTGACATGTAGTTTTTCCAAAGAGGTGTTTGATCGACAAGGAATGGGAGGTTCATTAAAATGCAGAGGTAATTCAATCATGTTTTCAGGTAGGGAGGACCCATTTCTATACATGAAATTATGCCAATTATCCCCAACTTTAGATAATTATGAAATCACCAGAATTCAGATCAGGACGTGATGGAATAGACTAGACCGGGCATTTAGGTTTTGTCTCTGGCATAAATTGGCCATTTTTGCAGGCTCCTAAGTAGATAAAATGGCATATTCAAATTAAAACCTAGAAATATCATCAATAAACGAACATGATACAGGAAGACCAGACCGTATCTACCCCCATAGGTAATAAACTCCTTAAGCATCAACAACAAGCCATGCCATCGTAGTTTAAATAGAACACTTGGTGTACCTTTTGCACTGTAACACGATTTCTTGGAATCCATGAGTAGAATCTGAGGCATGCCTTTGAACTTGAGGTTTTTAAATCGATGATGTCCCTCTTGGGGAAATCCAGTAGCCTCTGCAATCGAACCCTCGGTCACTTCCAACCACAAATCCCCAATTTTATCCCTAGTGCCATCAAAAGTATAGGAAAAGGCTTGAACCCCTTTGAGGTTGAAACCCTCAAATATTTTTATGAACCCATCCCAACCATGAGCTAAGAAGTCGTCTACGGTTTCGTAATCTAAGAGGAGAGCCCGTGAGCCATTCGACTCGATCCTCACCACATGCACCATTGATATGGTCACACAGAGACAATAAGAGTAGCGAAGGGTGGGGTGTGTTCGAAAACACATGAAATAGAGTATGATCTATGTGTACTCAGAGGAGATCTGATCCCTAAGGATTCAGAAAGCCACCATAGAGACCATTCAGAACGTTGAGTGGATATTAAACTAGAGGACACGCAGAATAAAAACCACCCTATCAAATGAATGCTAAACCCACAATGAGAACTCACCACGTGAAGCAATGAATGCATGTTTGTTCTTAGAAGGACGAAGGAGTAATGCTTGAAGGTATGGCTATCAATCCTATACCAGGGCAACGAGACTGTTATATGACTAGAAAGGATAGGATTCATATTTCAAAATACATCAAAGTTTTTTTTTTTGTGCCATCATGGATATGTTAATGTGAAAATAAAAAATAATCAAGGAATAGAATGCCTAATTCATAACCCCAAGGTGGATAAATCATGCGCTATGATGAGGGATCAAACCATAACATGATAGGTTTACAATCTTTAAAGGCTTATGAAAATATTATATGCCCTTAGGTGTTATCCAATTTATAAAAGGAAAGTACACAAACTGCATGATGTCCTCAAACCAAAGCTTGTTCTAATTTCATGCTTACAGTCATGAAATTAAACAAGATAAATGATAAAAAATAAATGAACTCATATACACAGCTAATCAAATGAATCTTTTCAAAACTAAAAGATGATAGAAATCTTTGCAAGGAGAAGGAGGAAACTACAAAAAAATTTATCCCATTAAGACGACATTTTACAATGATAAAATTGACATGAATGTTTGGCTGCCAACAATGGTGACACGTTGGGCGAAGCGGTTACCTCTGCATCATCAGAAATTTAAATCAAGGAACAGATAACTCAGATAGTTATTAGAAACAAATAAAATACATATCAAGCATTTTGACATCAACTCAGAAAAATAATTGTTTCATATCATTGAATAAATTTCTGTCCAAAAATTGTAATCTGACATCTCGTTTCGATCAAAGGGGTAACGATATTTATGCAAGTAACTCCAATACCGTTGACAGGGCCACTGCTGCAAGAAGGCATTTACAGCCTCGGAAGGGATGTCATTTAACCCTCTCTAGTACTTCGATCCCATCCAAAAATTGTCCATATATGATAAATGTATCTTGACATCTGATCAATTTAAAAAAAACATACCTGAGGATCATCAAACCTGACATTGCTTCGCTGCCAGCAGGCCTGTTCAGTACCCCGACGAAGTTTTCTTGGTATCATGTGTGCATTTACCCACTGCCAACAGACCTATTCAGTATCCTGGTGTGTTTACACACAATTCCCACACATTACAGTGCTTCCAACTCTCTAAAATTGTTTGTAAAGAATTTTAGAAACTTCATGATAACAAGAGAGCGGGGTGATACTAAAAATTTCACAACCAGGCAATGATAGGATTGATTATTTTTTCGTTCTTTGATAACTGATAAATTTCATCGTATTTTGGAAATTTAGATTTCAATCAAGAAATCATCTCTGGAATGGGGAATCACTATGAGTTATTTTCATTAAAACAGGGACGGCGTGAGAAGTTTTTAAATATAATCATGTTTCCCTGAGATTTCAATTAAAACCGGGAACAATGACTGGACAAAGACTTACCGTAATTGTTCTGAGTTTAGAACTTAATGTGCAGATGCATTGAACTATTCTCAATTGCCTCTAGTGAAAGATATGATTCCCCTCAATAATGAATTATGATTCAGAAATAATTCTTAAGGAAACACAAGAAGCAACAAAAACAAAATAAAACAAAAGAAATATAAAATCTAGGGATATTTACAGGCGGTAATTCTGACTTTTCTTAGGCAAAGTATTTCTTGAGAGACTAAAAATAGAAAAATACTTATTAATATGAGTGCATTCATACTCGTGGCACCTTGGGTTAGGGTTGAATTTAGGTGAATTGATAGTTCAAATTTACTTATCTCTTTACTTTCCATTTTAAAATTTCCATGATGATAATGCATTTTTGAAAAAAAATATCCAACAAAAAGAAGAGAGAAAGGGATCAAAGTGAAATTCCCTAACAACATTCATATTATGGTTCTCTTAGTGTACCCACTTGTGTTCATAACTGAATTATTACAAAAAGAAACATTGAGAAAGAAAACTAAAGGAAACCTACTCCTAAACCTACTCTAACTACTAAACAAATCAAAAGGCTAAGTAAAATCATATTTCCAGTGCAGCCATAAGAACATATTCAGTCATGCAAGGCATAGAAAGCCAAAAATGAGAATAAAAGAATGTAGTATTTGTAGATACGAAAGCAATATGTCATGCTTACCTCCTATATATTCATTTAAAAACAAAGCAAGCACAAAAATACCATTCTTTTGAAACCCCTTGATGTATGAATCCTACATCCATTCTGCAATCTTGTCGTGATATGGGTCATAATGGCATGGAATAATGTAAGTAATTTTGGAAAACTTGTCAATATTATGGGGACCTAAAATAACCATCAGCCAAGGCTGAAGTGTCCCATCCTCCTGACAATTCTCCAAGTGTTCATCAATTTCTTCACATGGAGGATCTAAAAAAATCACCTCATGCTTACTTCCTAGATATTTAGGTAGAAACAAAGCGAGAACAACTTTATATTTATTATGAATATTTTTTAGATATGAATCCTCAATCCATTCTAAGATCCCGTCATAAAAATTAGGATGCAAACTATGACTTTGATGAACTAGATCTGTCAATGGGGAACACATCATAAGAGGATTCATGACATCAATTAGATTACTGGTTTGAACACTTCCTTTTATGATATGGACCGTTTCAAAACGTGAATCATAATCATTGAAATTTGAACTAACCAAATAATGAATATACAAAGTAGAATATTTGATCTCCATAACAATGAGTGCATTGTCTTTTTAAAAAATAAATCGTGTAAAATCATCTTGCAACATGTATTTTTTCCATGTGAGTGATGAAAGTGAAAGAGCGTCAAATTCGAGTTCATAAATGTTATGTTCAGAATAAATTTCACCAAATTTTGGCATATCAAAAAGATTTAATTGTGATGGAAAAGAGTAAGATACTGTGGTTAAAGTATCAAGTCCACCATAATCTAAGAAGAGATCGAGATGTACAGAGTAAAAGGAATCAGAAATGAGCACATGAAAAGAATCTCTTGAGCTATGATATTTAACAATGGTATTCTCAAGACATTCTTCTTCACTTTCCTTAAAAATGTCACTCTGTTTTGGTGAGAAATACTTCAACATAATATGATCGTCTAAATTTGCCTCATGTATGATAGACAATTTGAAACTTTCATGACAAACATCTAATATTTCCCGTGGATAGTATATGATTTTTGGATGAAGGTTTAAGGTTTCTTCTTCAAATTGCATATTTACATCTCTAATCAGTTTCATAGGAATGTTAGAATGCTTAAGGTCATTTTTGTCACCTAAGTGTTCTTCAATAACTGAATTTAAGTATTGATTAGAGAAAGAGTTCAAATAATATGGACATTCACCTTGACCCAACATCAAATATTCTTCCACAATGGTTGATGACTGAATATACAATGATTCAGATGAAAAACCAGTTTGAATGTCAATATAAACATTTTCAATAGATTCTACCTTCCTTTCTTGTTCAAAATTTTTGGATGGATTCCTCTCATCCTGCAAACACAATTCTTCTCGCAAATGAGTGATAGGATTTGTGTTTGATTCATCATTTGCGATAAAAAATGGTTGGATGAAAAGGGAACAAACATTAGAGAGGATATTTAGTACAAATGACATGTCATCAAGTTGAAACTTACAAAGAATTTGATAGATGCTTGTTAAAAATACATCTATAGATGATTAGTCATTGATTAGTAGAGCCTAAAATTCTTCACATAATTGATTGTAATCATAGATTTCAAAAGAATCTAAAAATTCCTCTACAAATTGAAACCAATCAATAATGTGATATGATGGAAAAGACTCAAACCAATGTTTAATCCAACCCCTCAAAATAAAAGTGAACAATCTGCATAAAACCTTTAAATCAGAAATATCATGCTTGATGCATTTACACCAAAAATTGTTGAGATAGTCTTTTGCAGATACATCCCCCCCACCATCAAAGGTGAGTTTGGACAAGAAAGAGACTATCTCGTTGGGAATATTAGGTAATGAGAAGTGGAAAGCATGTCCCAACACAGTGATTTGGGGAGCCATTGGGAACTAAATAGATTCAAAACAAAGACTCCTGCAAGGCCAACTTGTCAATCTCGCATGCCTTCTAGTGCATTTCAATATGACACAGAATAAAAATGTATAAACTTAGAACTACGACAGGCTGAGGGGTAAAATATTTAATCATTAAATTCTCCTCAGCCCTCCTTCTAGCGCCATTTTTTTACGGGCGTTTGTGACACACCATCAACGGGAAGGATAAATCTGGTCCGGGGTTGTCTATTTAACCCAAGACATTTGGTATAATCTATCCTGACGGGTTTTATGGCTCTGTTAGCCAACTAATATTCTAAAACAACTAAAATATGTGGACTAACTAAAGATATCAATTCTAACAATCAACAATTTAATTACAAATGCTTAACTAATAGTGTCAATGTATAATGGTTATATATTGTTTAAAAGGTTTAAGCAAAGCCTTGTGAAAGTGATTGTTTGAGACCATGTATCTAAACAAGATTAAATATAACAAACATATTCTAATAATCTTAATATCAAACTTCGTAAATAACGAATGAATATGATGGTAATGATATAACGAAAAATAGACAAAGCTAATTAACGTCTAAATAATGCAATCACTATTCATTCACATATAAACAAATTAAATAAATAATACATTGACTAACCTCTAGCTGATCATCAATAATAAACTAAGTTCATCTCTCTGCATTTGTGTGAGCTTCGCTTGTCCTGTTTCAAGTGAAAACCTATGACAGAAACAAGCATAATGCTTCCTGAATAAATTCAAGGAAGTGTTTCATATTTTGGAGTGATTTTTATGACGACATAAATATAAATAATTATAATATCATGTGACCTTGAGATGTCCAATAAGGATAAAAGAAATCCCAATCCCTGTTAATGGTGTTGCCAACTATCTAGCATCAGACGTAAACTCAAAATACTTAAATAGATGATCAATCAAAGATACAAACTAGACCAAAAGATAATGAACAACATAAAGAAAGTCATGATATACAATATTATGTGGAGAAAAGACTAAATATAATTCGACACAGATAACATTTCATATCAATAAATTACATGAGAAGACAATGAAAAATAACTGCACAATTTACACAGGTCTAAAGCCAAAGAGAAAATTGCTTTCTCATATAGTTTCAAAAATATATGTCCATTCTATGGTCGAGGAAAAATTGCCTCTAACACCAGGAAATCATAGCTATTTAAACATGTTTCTAATACGTTACCTCCTATTAGGAAAGATAGAGGCAGATCTCTTAAAATAAGTTTTTTACTAAATGAAATAACAAAAGATACTCATGTTGGAGTCTTTTAATAAAAAATATTTATATTAATGAACATTGCTTTTCAAAATAGGAAATTACTAATCTACTAAAGCTCAACTCATGACTCATTTCCTTAAGCATAACATCACAATCTATTGTTTACCTGAAATAATAAAACGAAATCAAAATTTAGGTAATAATCCAAACAAATAATTTAAACAGACTGGCTACATAATCTTTGGATTATGTAGCTAGTTTCAAAATAAAAATAAAATCGAAAGTGAATCTACCTATTATTTCTCAAACATAATCAAATCGTAAAAAAAAAAACCTATTTCCCAATTCAGAAATTTGACAGAGAGGCATCAGATAGGTATGGATTTATAATGGTATTGAATTTTGTCGAATTTCTAATCACAACATTCCTAGATCTTTTAATGCACTTGTTAGACTTGTGTGTGTTCGATCGGATGAAAGATCTCATCTTGTCATTCTCCCTCTCAAGCAATGAATTTTGGGTGACCATTTGGTTCAATTGTGCCTGTAGATAAGGGACATCCCGATAATACCTTTCAATCCAATCGAAACAATTTTCTCAATGCACTGGTTCTATGTTAGGCATAGGCCAAGCCTGCTCTGTAGAGGGAAATTTAACACATTCCATGATTTGTTTCATATCATGTTGAGTGCCATGAAAACCCTCACATTGTTTTAAGAATGGAGGTAGATTCAATACGAAATCGAATTGTGGTGTATCGACATCAATATCGCCCCTAGGGATCCGATCATCGATATCATCCTATTGACGGGCGAAATTGACCGCTCGTCAACTGGAGGGGTGGATACGATCTGAGGTTGTCTAAATAACCCAAGACGTTTGGAATGATCCACTCCGACGGGTTTAGCGGCTCCGTTGGCCGATCTAAGTCCTAGGAAAATGAAAGAAAAACTAAGCTAAAGAAACTAATCCAAGTGAAAAAGCAACTACAACAAACTATATACAAATCTAATATATATATATATATATATATAATAGTTCACTAACTAATATTATAAAACAATCATTATACTTATTAAATGTTCAGCTATCAATACAATTAAATCTCAATTATATATGTACAGTATTTACAGAATACAAATTTTGATCGAAATTTGCAAAATCAGTTGTAGATTGTTTTATGACAGCGAAACTATTGTTTTTGGATTTTTATAATTTTTATGAAAAAGAACTAAACAACAACTATCTAACTAAGAAAACAAGATAATGATCTGTACTATATATCTATCTAAACTAGAGGGAATTCTTAAATTAATTAACTATTAAATTGCAAATAACAAACTGACCTGAAGTAGCGCTTCCTATTTGTCCTGTTCACAGTACTCAATTTAGTTGTTTGATGGGAGAAACCCGCACCAGATTTTCCACAAGCTTCTCGTAAATAGGAAGCAACAACACTCTTTGAATATGAGTGGCAGAACAAACAAGACATAAAACAACAACAATTTTATAGTTTACAGATCATCACATTTAGATAAATCCCAGTGCGAAGATTTGTACATAACCGTTCATTTAACAAAGAAGATAAACCTTCTATTCATTAAATTCAAACAGAGTAATTGTTGTGAGTAAAATGAGATACATCAAATATGGACAGAATTTAAATCATAATGCATCAACCTATAATAAATCTTGATATCTAAAGTAGTCAATAATTTGATTACAAATTGTCATGCACAAAACTTGAACAAAAGTAAGATAAATTGAAGCTAAAGTTGTACAACAAATCCACTTATATTCGAGTCTGTATAATCATAAGTCCATAGTCTCTATTCTCCCAACAGTGATGGGTTGTTTACAAAAAATAATAAGTATATAAATGCCACAGGGTGAAACATTCCCTGTGGGAATTATCAAAAATTGTTTGCAAAAAATATGGGAACAGTCTCCCAAATCTCTATTTCTAACTAAGAATAACGACCTAAACCAAAACTATGTAACAAAAAGCATGTTCTAAACTGCCACGGCAGGTCCAATTCCCATTGAAATTCGTGTTTACCTGTAGATGGACAAGAATAAACAATTTTAGATAGTGTTTAGTTGTAAAATCAACAAAAATCCAAATTTTATGACTAGCTACAGAATCTCATGATTCTGTAGCTGGTCATATTTACAAACAAAATCATTTTAAATTAATCCAAATGGTAACATAAATGTATGCGGTGAATCAAACAACTCTTTTATTACTAATTCAAAACAAATACAATCATTTATGCTAATTCAAGAACAACAAAATCGTATTAAATCGATTCAATCAAAACATAACTATATTTGATTTAGCAAACAAATCTTTTGTACTAATTCAACGCAAACACAATCATTGTATGCTAATTCAAAACGAAATCATTCTTGCTAATTCAAAATAAACAGAATCGTTGTAAAAACATTGTTGAAATATCATACCTTGGCTGTAGAGATACGATTTGGTCAGGCTAACTTTGAATTAACAATGGCAGTGTTTGCCTCAACATCTTTGAACACGATGGAACCTGTGGTTTTTTTCCTCTTATCGTAAGCTTGCAGTCTATCATTTTCCTTAGACAACATAGTCACCCGGTCCTCCAAGGTCTTAATTCGGGACTGCAACATAGGAACATCTGTGTAGTATCGCTCGAGCCAAGAGTTGCATTGAGTGCATTGTTGTTGATCGGGCTGAGTCACTACAAGTGAAGCATCCTTTAAATTACCAGGGGTTCCACTGTTAAACTTGATCCCGGGGAAGTTAGGGTCATCCTTAAGGCATGGTGGGAGGTTGGACACGTAGTCATAGGGTTCAATAGAACAGAGGTCGTGTGAGTATGGGTACTCCTCGGTCAAAAATCCCTCAATCTCAGAGTCCGAATCTTCACTCAAAACAATAGGCTTCTGGTCTGTGTTTTGTTTGGGCTTATTACGAGCACACCTAGATACTGAGCATGCAACTTTCTTACCCTTGTTGTTGACATATGTATTACCCTTCCCCTTTTTTCTTGCAGGCCTCTTAACAGTCTTAGCATTGTCTTTCGAACATGAGTTAGGCATGGTGTCGGGTAGGTTAGCGTTGGGGTAGTTCGAGGGTTCGACAGCTGGTAGGAGGGTAGGAGGTGGCACGACAGGCCCAACAAGGGTTTCAGTGACCACGGTCTTGTCCACTTGACCACACTCAGGAGTGGAAAAGCCATTTCTCAATAAGAAAACTTCCCAATAGTCACCACTCAACCTCAAATGATGAACAATAACGATTTTAATCAAACAGTGATGGAAGAGACTAGAGTCATCCTTCTCCCTCTTAAATCGTTTAGCCATTTTATAGAGACTACGTAGGAGGTAGTGAGGCATATTCAAAGGGAAATCTATGAAATTCATAAGAAGCCGGAGATGGTAAAGAAACACTAAACCATATCTACCTTTGCAAGTAAAAAATTGCTTAATAATGACCAATAAATCATGCCACCTAGACTTAAGGGTCGTGACTGGCATACCTTTATCACAACTGATAATTTTCCTCGAGGTAAACAGGAGTGGCCATGGCACTTCATCCACCTTCGAGTTCTTAAAACACCTCTGCCCTTTAGCTGGCAAACCCGTAGCTGAGCTGAGGAATTCCTCGTTCAATTCGATTTTCATGTCTCCAACTTTGGCCCTGCATCCATCGAATGTGAGGGAAAACTGTTGAGCGACCGTGAGGTTGAAACCCTCAAATTTTTGGATGAAAAATAACCATCCATTACTCTCCAGGTCCTCACGAGCGTTGTCAAATAGCAGTAGCGGTTGGACGCCATTAGGTTCTATGCGCACTACAGGGGCCATAGGAGAGAGCACATGGTATACAGGGTAAACGGTGAGGGGGTTGGACAGGGTAGACATAGGACCAAATGCTCACAGGTTTCCCCAAACAAACAGAGGTAGCCCAAGATACAAGGCAGACATTAATGCCTATGCATGCGAGGGTGGTGGAATGAAATGAAACCATGCAAAACATTCATATTGATATGTACAATTGACGGCACCTTGGTAATTCAAATCATTCACTTCACAATCCAAATATCAAATGGATTAATCACATACTCATCGAAATCCATAACATATATAACCAAAAGATTTCGACCAAATATCCAATAACTATTTGAAAACCATAGTGTTCATAACCAATAGTTGGTCTGTATGTTAAATTGACAATAATATGTGTATGTTTTTAAAACAAAACAACATGTCGAATATTGCACCAAAGATTCAATCATAAAATTAATGCGTTGTATGAAACCATTGCACCAAGGATTTAATCAAAGACACCAAAAATAATTGCATCATAAACTTATAAATTGAAACCAGATTAACAAAAATGCAAAGTGAATAAAGGTTTGGTGTCTTGACAAATGTATGACCATTATTGAGTTAGAGGTGAAATGACCACATGAACAAAAAGATTCATAACAATCCAGAAATGATTTTAATTCCATCGACATGAATTCCAACTCAAGGTTTTCACACTTGCAATCATGAAAATGAAAACGAAAAGCAGGTGTGCAAATGCGCAAGATAATCGTGTTGTTTTGTTTTAAAGAATTGTGACGAGTATTGAGGGTTCAAAACCCTTGTGTGGGCAGCTTGTAAGGAAAAGATAAAAATGAAAAATGGCTGTCAACACATCCTTAGAAAATTGATCATCGACCTCAACCACAGGGATTGGTTTTTCATGGTCACACTGTCAATTTCTTAGTGTTCTAGATAAGAGTCGAGTAGGTATTTTATTTTTAAAATTGATGTCTGGAATTCTCTGTTTCTTTTGCCTACTCTATTTCTTGATATCAGGCTCATTTAAATGAAACCGAATTGGGTCAGGATTAGGAACAATAAGGATTTTATCCTTTAGATAATCCAAAACCTCTTCTAAATATTTCCTGGGAATAAAATCACATATCGGTTTCTTCCCTTTGGATGGATTCTAGAGAACAACAAGAGTTTGATTTAGATTGACGTGTAGGTTTTCCAAAGAGGGGTTTGATCGACAAGGACTGGGAGGTTCATTAAAATGCATAGGTAATTCAATCACATTTTTAGGTAGGGAGAACACATTTCTATACATGAAATTATGCCAATTATCCCCAACTTTAGATAATTGCGAAAACACTAGAATTTGGATCAAGCCGTGATGGAACAAACTAGACTGGACAGTTAGGTTTTGTCTTTGGTAGAAATTGTCCATTTTGGCAGGCTCCTAAGTAGATAAAATGGCATATTCAAATTAAAACCTTGAAATTCCATCAATAAACAAACATGATATAGGAAGCTCATACCATATATACCCTCACAGGTAATAAATTTCTTAAGCATCAACAACAAGCCATGCCATCGTGGTTTAAATAGAACAATTGGTTTACCTTTTGCAATGTAACGCGATTTATTGGAAGCCATGATTAGATGTCATGGCACGCCTTCAAACTTGAGGTTTTTAAACAAATGAGTTCCCTCTTGGGGAAATCCAGTAGCCTCTACAATCGAACCCTCTATCACTTCCAACTGCAAATACCCAATTTTATCCCTGGCCCCATTGAAAGTTTGGGCAAAGGCTTGAGCCCCTTTGAGGTTGAAACACTCAAATATTTTTATGAACCCATCCCAACCATGAGCTACAAGGTCGTCTACGATGTCGTTGAGTGAGAGGAGATTCTATGAGCCATTTAGATCGATCCTCACCACAGGCACCATTGATATGGTCACACACAGACAACAGGAGTAGCGAAGGGTGGGGTGTGTTTGAAAACACACAAAATAGAGGATGAGCTATGTGTACTCGGAGGAGATATGATCCCTAAGGCTTTGGAAAGACATAATAGAGACCATTTGGAATGTTGAGTGGATGTTAAAATAGAGGATGCGCATAACGAAAACCACCATGTCAAATGAATGCCAAACCCACAATGAAAAATTACCACCTGAACCAATGAATGCATGCTTGTGCTTACTAGGATGAAGGAGTAATGTTTGAAGGTATAGCTTCCAATCCTGTACCAGGACGACGAGATTATGATATGACTAGAAAGAATAGGATTCATATTTCAAAATACATCAAAGTTTTGTTTGTTGCGCGATCGTGGATATGTTAATGTGAAAATAAAAAATAATCAAGGAATAAAATGTCTAAGTCATAACCCCAAGGTGTATAACTCATGTGTTATGATAAGGGATCAAACCATAACATGATAAATTTACAATCTTTAAAGGTTTATGAAAATATTAGATGCCCTTAGGTGTTATCCAATTTATAAAAGGAAATTCCACAAACTACATGATTCCCTCAAACCAAAGCTTGTTCTAATTTCATGCTTACAGTAATGAAATTGAACAAGAAAAACAATAAAAAATAAATGAACTCATATAAAAAACTAATCAAATGAATCTTTTCAAAACTAAAATATGTAAGAAATCTTTGCAAGGAGAAGGAGGCAGTGACATAAAATGTTATCCCATTAAGACGACATTTTACAATGATAAGATTGACATGAACATTTGGCTTCCAACAGAGGATTAATTAGATCTCAACAATCAAGATTAATTTTTTTTAAGGGAAATATCTCTCTCATGGTGTTTATGTTCTGGGCATAGTCCAATGGAGGGAAAGGCATCAATGAATTTATCATCATTGATCACCCATCATATCGTATGGTCCACCATTAGTTGAGAGTCACTTGTCATTATATTTTGAATATGGGATCTCTGACATCTGATTTTTCTCTTGCAATTCATTAACATAACTTAATTAGAGGGTCCCTTTTCATGGTTTGATTATTTGATGAATCTTGATGGCTGAACCCACATGGATTTTTGGTCATTTTGTTTGTGGTGGAAATATCATTATCTTATTCCTTTAATTTCATTCAATAAGAAAATGTTAAATTAAAACATGGTAGGTAAATATGAGGGGGGAAAGATTATTATTGTGATTCCCTCTCACTGAAAAAACCTCTCAAGGAAATAGGAGGGAGAAGAAAATATAGAGAGAAATAAGAATATGAGGGAGGTTGAGAAGTATATAGTGTGAAAATACCAAGTCTAGGTGAATAAAGTTCCTTATGACCTCACTTAAACAACTAATTATTGAACTTAATTAATGTTGAAATTAAATTGAAACCATTGCATAAATAACACAGTAGATAGAAATTAAATGGAAGAAGAATAAAATAATTTAATACATACATACGTAATTACTGCTTCAAATAAACTTTTCATTCCTTTGAAAAACCTACAAGGAAATCTCCAAAAATTCCAAAACAAGGCAACTGCACAGTTACCAAAAATTAGTCTGAACTAAGTGGAATGGGCTACTATACAGTTGTACATCCTAGTTGTATGGATTGTATGGTTGAATGCATGGATTGCACAAATTCTTATATGATCTATTATGACTATAAAAAATCATATATTCCTATTTGTAAGATTGTATGAAATTTTGTATGAATACACATAGTTATTATGTATGATGTATGGAACTATACAGGGCCATATATGGAACCATAAGATAAACAAATGTATCTCTTTCCTGGATAATCTCTCTCTCTCTCTCTCTCTCTCTCTCTCTCTCTCTCTCTCTCTCTCTCTCTCTCAACCTTCTCAACTATTTGTATGTGTGAACTCTCTATATTGACCTGTATTTATACTTTTAGTTGAGACTGAAACCCTAATCTGTTTTCAAGTTCACTCCTAATATAAGTCATTTATGCATGAGATACACTTTTATAGAATTATCAACTAAATATAATATTTTCACTTTTTAACTAAAGTGAATTACAAAAAAGAATTACTTTTTGAAAATATATCAAACTACTTCTCACACGTTCACACTAAACTTATGATAAAGTTCTCGTTCGAGCTTTAATTGTCAACAAAAAAGAGAAGAAAAATATAGGAATAAAGGAAGAGATATGGACCTAGGAAGCCTAATAGAAAATTAAAAAGTTTAAGTTTATGTGTTTTTTTTTAATCTCATCATAGATGTAATTCCTAACTAAGACTGGGACTAGAATGCCTTTGTTTTTTTTAATAAAATAGTTGGAGACATTTTAGGAATTAATATTGTAATTCATAATTGAGAAGGTTGATAGAAACTGGTGATGAAAGTTAAGTGTTTTCCTACGTGTGTGCTTCCACATTATTATTGTGCACTCTATTTTGAATGTAATTTCCAACCTTGATCTTTTTGGTTTATTTGATATCCAACCAAAGCTACATCAAGTTTGGTATCAGAGAAGAAGTATGTTATTATAGGGGACCAATTTTATCCTAAGGAGAGTCACTAGGTGAAATTGTTCTTAGAATAAATTTTAGTTCCAACAAAGAGACATTGTTGGGTATAACTTTAAGAAGGGAATTTTTTACAAAAACAAAATTATGGTCAATACAAGACAAGAAACAATGAAATGGAGAGGAAAAAGGTAGTGTTGAGATGCTTAAAATGAGGTGACACAATAATTGAGGGATACAAAAGAAAATTACAATCTAGAGAGATATATAAAATAATAGGATTTATAATAAAATCTCATGTTGTAAGTGATCATTAACATGAAATTGGGATTCTAGAGGAAGAAGTTGAAATAATTAAATCCCCATGAGACAGAATTATTAAATCATTGAAAAATTGGAGAGAAAAGTCAAGAACGACACATTTAGGAAGCTTGAATCCACATGGATTAGTTGAATAGATAAAAGGATATGGAATATAGAAACAATTGAAGATCCTATAAGAGCAAGGATGGCCTACATGAAGCTGAAAGGACATGCATTATTACGGTGGGATAATGTACATATGGAAAGGAAAATGAAGGAAAGGATAAAATAAAGAAATGAAACATAATGGTTTCTAAAATCAAATGATCCAGGAAGATATCAATGGCTACCCACCTATTCCACTGACTCGAATAACAATTTTCCATTTTAGTAGTTTTTTTACATTTTTTCAAGTCCCAAACTCCGGGGGGCATTTTGAGGCCCTAAATGACATTTGTTTGGACTTTTTTGGGGCCATAGGTTTCCAATAGAACTCCTTTACCCCTCACAAAAGTTGTACTTCTCTGATAAATCTTTCCAATGAAGTATAGAACGCCCCAAATGGAGATTGTATACAAACGTTACGCCCTTGGGAAGTTGACGTATCAACTACCCCATTGGGGTCCACAAACCTTTAGGAGTTTGATCTCCCAGGGTTAGGGTTTTGGATGTTTAGGGTTTTATATTTATGTTAAAAAGGCCTTTGGAGAATCATTGTAAAATCATCTTCTTGAGAATGAGCGTATTCATCACATATCTTCTCAAAGATAAGCTTCCACCATTCTAGCGAGTTCATTCACTCTGTATTTTTAAAATTTCTATACATTTCTTTCATTAATATAAATTGTGTATTAATGTATCTCTCTGTTTCTTGTAGTATTTTCATGTATTTCATTGTTATATTTCTACATTCATTTCGTTCTAAAAATAATATGGATCAGTGGTATCAAAGAAGACTTCTCCTTTGTTACAGAATGTTTCACCTACGGACATTTGAAAGCTCCCTTGGATTAAAAACCCCTATAACAAGACAAAAACACTACAAGTGGACACTAGCATTCCATTGAAATCAATTTAACCAATCAGAATGAGAGAGGGATAAAGGGTGTGATGCACCTTGTTTCGAAGATGTTCTTCACTACCTCTAATCTGCGATTTATCTCCAAACTCCTTGGCTCAACTTCATACCTACAATTGTTGGACAACTGAGAGGGGGGGTGAATCAGTTGTTACCATGCTTAAACAATTATGATTCTTTTAAAATATTTACAAGGCACTCAATGATGATCACAATAATGCAGAGAGATAAACAAAGGCACATTCAGCATCAGTCACACACATGTGATACACAGAGACATATATTTCCTAAGGAAGCCGATAAAGGGTAAAAACCTCTTTTTCTTTATATTGATAAGTATAGTTACATTCTTTACATTATCATACACATGAGCACCAACTCATAATGAGGCTACAACCTCTGTTTTTCAAGCTACAACTTGCTGAGAGCACCAACTCTCTATTTTCTCTAGCACCCACTAGAAGGA